>SRQA01000497.1:0-21506 GCA_018360365.1 Claviceps citrina | reverse complement strand
CTACTTTAATGCCTAGGTCTAGAACTAACCCTTAGGGCTATTATTAAGTAGGCTTATAAGATCTCTTATTAAAGTTAGGAAGGCCTAGGGGAGCTAACTATTGTATTAGCTCTTACCCTAAGCCTTAGGGAGGCCTATAAGGTACTGCTTTTATTATATATAAATATCTCTGCTAATCTACTATACTAACTACTATAAGAGGTTAGTCTAGTTTATAAAAGCTCCTAATAGAGCTAGGAGGAGCAAGGGAAATATTACTTAGTCCCTACTAAGGGTTAAGTTAACTCCCTTAGCAGTAGTAATCTTCTAGATTTTGTAAGAGCTTATAGTTACTTATAAGGTTATAACTTATTATAGGATTTAATATTACTAGCTAGTGTTATAGGGATTCTAGGAGCCTAATCTTATAGGGTGTTTAGGGGGGTCCTCTATAACCCTACTAATTCCTAGGTTATGCTATAAGGAAGGTAGTTAAAGTAAATAAAGGAAAAGGGGAATTCCTTATAAGGTAAAGATATAAATAATTCTTTAGTGCTACTCTTTGCTATATTTAGGAAGGTAATTCCTAAAGCTATTAATATAGGGTGCTATAATAAGAGGGAGGATAGTTACTATGCCTGCTTACTAGAGAATATAATCTTAATTATAAGGGATATAATAACTCTTTATTAGAATCCCTTAGTCTAGTCTTAGCTTATATTACTATTATAAGCTTGCTAGTAATAAATAATTAGTCTAATAGGAAGTAAATATTATGTTTTTATAGGAAGTTATAAAAAACATAAATAACTTTAGTATTCTTATATTTAAAGGCTTCTTTAGTCTAGTTTATAAATTAGTCTCTAAGCTTCTACTAAAGGAGCTTATTAGAGAGGTCTTTAGTCTTAGCTTTTATAATAAAGAAAGCAATTTAGCTATATATTTTAGCACTTATAGCCTTACTAAGATTAAAATCTAATAGGTTAAGCTTATGCTAGTCTGCTATAATTACTCTTTTATATATTAATAGGATCTAAGGGAGCTTTAGGATCTTATTATTAAAATTAATAAATTAGGGGCTTTGTTTACCTATAGATATATGTTATATTTAGTAGTAAAGAGAATAGAAATTTAATAGAAAAATAGTAAAGCAAGTAGTAAGGCAGGTAAAAGGGTGGAAATCTATAGTAGTTATTAGTCTAGACTAATATATTTAATTAAATTAAGGGCTTAATAAATCTTATAATAAATAAGAGATATAATAATTCCTCTAACAGGTGTTTAAGGCTAGAAAGAGAAAAAATTATACCTATTAAAGCAAGTAGTATAGTGCTGTGGCAAGCTTCCTTTCTTAGCATAAAATAGTTTTATAAATAGACCCTAAAGAGCTTCCCTAAAGGGGATAGATTAAATCTATTTATAATTACAGAATTATCTCTTTTATATTACTTCCTTTGTTTAGTAGAATTAACTTTACTAATTTCGTGAAAAATCAGCTACTATAAGCGGAAACTAGCGTTCTATAGGATGCGTGAATCTAGCTAATCTATAGTGTAATTACTACTAATTAGTGTTGATTTATACACAGGCAAATAAATAATAAAGGTACAAGAAATAATAAGTAATATGCGCGCAAAAGAAAGTACTAGGATTCTAGTTAACGTTATTAATATTACTATCTAGCTAGCTAAGTAGGAGGCCTTTTAGTGGTTTTCGCGATGCGCAAAGTTGTGGGTCACGTGACCGGCGCACTGGCCACCCATCCGAGGCGAGCTCGGATGCGGCCAATCAGGGTGCGCCGGGTCCACATTGACTCGACCCGTTGCGTTAATATCAACAACAAGGAAGAAAGATTAAATGCTGCCCGCACCCTTAATCTTATTAATATTATACTTCTTACTCTTTACATAAAGTAAATACTACTTTATAAGCTAAAGATTAGGGTTATAATTCACGCGCTTTGCCTCTTAAAGATAAGCGTTATAGTAATTTGCAGCCTTTTAACAAAGAATAAGGTTACTAATAAGGAAATATAATTAAAGCTCTTTTATAATATCTTAAAGAGTAATGTAAGAAGCACTTTTTATAACCTTTAAAGATGCGTTAGGTACAGAGATTAAAGCAGGGCCTTTAGTTAAGAAAAGCTTTTTATCTTCTTCTATTATTAAAGGCATTTAACGCATAATAGGGTTAGCAGGAGCTATAGAGGCTGCTTTCGCAAGCTCTTTAGTCTCTTTAATCTTGTTAATTATTATTGCGTAGATTATTGCTTTAACTATGTGTGTAATCTAAGTCTTTAAAGCTATCTCTTTAACCTTTTTAGCTTTGTAAGACTAAAGGTTGCTCTAATATTTAGCTTAGGTCTAGCTAAAGGCATCTTATATTATAAGGCTCTTATTAATCTTCTTTAAATCCTTTAAAACTACTATAGCCCTTACTATAAATAACGCAGCAGGAGCTTTAATAACATCGCTTAGCTACGCTAGGAGATCCGGATTAACTAATTCCTAGATATCTTAACTATTAGCAGTAACTTTAAGCGCGTTAATCTATTCTTCCTATTTGTTAGGGGAAGACAGCTTAAGGTTGTTAGGGGCGCGAAGAGTGTTGTTAGTTTCCATCTTAACAAGGAATTAGGTGTGAGGTGCGGCCCCACAAGACAGGCCACGCCGGATTGCCCGGCGATGTTACGGAGAATCCCTAGCTAATGCCTAGGGCTTACGCACGCGGCTAGTATATCTAGCGACGCGTGCACACACTATTCTTACTTAGCAAGCTTAAGTTCTTTTATAATATAATATATGCCTTTTTGCTACTACCTAGCTATAATATCTTATATAATTCTTAAGCTTTAACCCTAGCTACCTAGTAGTAAAGATAGCACCTATAATAAGATCTATAACTAAATTAGGGGATAATACACGTTTAGTACCTCCTAAAATACTACCTTTAGTGTTATATAATAGCTCTAGCCTTACTCTAATAAAGTTATTTATAAGCTAAGACCTTAAGACTACTAAGCAGGCTATTTATAAGCAAATTACCTAGCTTAAAATCCTTAAATAACTCTAGGAATAGGAAAAGAAATTACTTTAGCAACTTAGTATATATAAAAACCTACCTAAACGCTAGTAATATTATAATAATTTCTCTAATAGTAAAAGAGGAGAAGTTAAAGTTAGGAATATTATAAAGCTTACTTACTTTACTAACCTATAAAAATATAAAATCTAGATTAATAACCTAAACTATGCCTTTAATAAAGCAAAACATAAGTATTAATATAACTATTAGAAAATCCTTTTTACCCTTAGTAATATAAACTAAGTTTATAGAGTAAGATAAGACTAATTTATTAGCAAAAAGACCGCGAAGAAGCAAGACTACTTTACTAATAACTAAGGTAGCTTCTAGGAGTAGACTCTTATACTACTCTAAGATTTTATAAATTATAATACCTAAATTACCTTATAGCTTAAGAAAGCGTACTAATAAAACTAGCAAAGCCCTATAAACTTTAGTATCTACCTTAATTCCCTAGAGAATTACCTTAAAAAAGTAAGCAAAAAGTCCTAGGCTCTTACCTTCTTTATAAAACTATAGCCTAAACTATAGAACTATATAAATTTACACACCTCTATTACTAGTAAGACACATAAGGAAGTTATAATAATTACATAATAATTCTAAGAGGTAATGCTATCTTTTAAGAAAAAGCAAAAAGCCCTTAATTCCTAGGATTATAACTAGCAAAAGGGATAATAATAAAACTACTAATTGAAATACCTATAATAGCAAGCCTCTAATAAAAGCCCTGCTATAAAGCCTAAAAAGAATAAGGTTTATAATAAGCTAAATTAACTAAATAACCGCCGCTGCTATAATTACAGCAACAACAGCCATATTACTCGCTACTGTAATAAGCTAGCAAAAGGCTAGGAAAACTACTAGTAACAGAGGTAGATGCCCTAACCTCTGCCGCTAATACCTAGATACCTATAAGACATAGATTTTGTATTCTAGTATTTATAAAGGAGCTGTTGATATTAACGCAACGGGTTAGGTTAACGTGGACCCGGCGCATCCTAATTAGCCGCATCCGAGCTCGCCTCGGATAGGTGGCCAGTGCGCCGGTCACATAACCTATAACTTTGCGCATTATAAAAACTACTAAAAGGCCTCCTACTTAGCTAGCTAGATAGTAATATAAATAATATTAACTAAAATCCTAGTACTTTCTTTTGCGCGCGCATTACTTGTTATTTCTTATAACTTTATTATTAATTCGCTTATGTATAAATTAATACTAATTAGTAGTAATTATACTATAGATTAGCTAGATTTACGTATCCTATAGAACGCTAGTTTCCGCTTATAGTAGCTAATTTTTTACAAAATTAGTAGAGTTAATCCTACTAAACAAAGGAAGTAATATAGAAGAGATAATTCTATAATTATAAATAGATTTAATCTATCCCCTTTAGGGAAGCTCTTTAGGGTCTATTTATAAAGCTATTTTATGCTAAGAAAGGAAGCTTACTATAGCACTATGCCGCTTGCTTTAATAAGTATAATTTTTCCTCTTTCTAGCCTTAAACGCCTGTTAAAGGAATTATTATATATCTTGTTTATTATAAGATTTATTAAGCCCTTAATTTAATTAAATCTATTAGTCTAAACTAATAACTACTATAAATTTCCACCCTTTTACCTGCCTTACCACCTACTTTATTATTTTCTATTAGACTTTTATTCTCTTTACTACTAAATATAATATATATTTATAGGTAAACAAAGCCCCTAATTTATTAATCTTAATAATAAGATCCTAGAGCTCCCTTAGATTCTATTAATATATAGAAGAGTAATTATAGTAAACTAGTATAAGCTTAACCTATTAGATTTTAATCTTAGTAAGGCTATAAGTACTAAAATATATAGCTAAATTGCTTTCTTTATTATAGAAGCTAAGACTAAAGACCTCTTTAGTAAGCTCCTTTAGCAGAAGCTTAGAGACTAATTTATAGACTAAACTAAAGAAGCTTTTAAACATAAAAACACTAAAGTTATTTATGTTTTTTATAACTTCCTATAAAAACATAATATTTACTTCCTATTAGACTAATTATTTATTACTAGTAAGCTTATAATAGTAATATAAGCTAAGACTAAACTAAGGGATCCTAATAAAGAGTTATTATATCCCTTATAATTAAGATTATATTCTCTAGTAAGCAGGCATAGTAACTATCCTCCCTCTTACTATAGCACCCTATATTAATAGCTTTAGGAATTACCTTCCTAAACATAGCAAAGAGTAGCACTAAAGAATTATCTATATCTTTACCTTATAAGGAATTCCCCTCTTCCTTTATTTACTTTAACTACCTTCCCTAAGGCATAACCTAGGAATTAGTAGGGTTATAGGGGACCCCCCTAAATACCCTATAAGATTAGGCTCCCTAAATCCCTATAACACTAGCTAGTAGTATTAAATCCTATAATAAGTTATAACCCTATAGGTGTAATAGTATTAGGCTTTGCCTAATGTGGGGCTAATGCGGGTGCGCATTAGTAGTTATGCGCACCTCGCCTCGCGCGTAGGGCTTACGTATAATAATAGGGGGGTATTTATAGTAAGGGTATAAAGGGGGCATAATAGGGTTTTTATATTACCTTTCTTTCCTTTCTCTTTATATCTTTTAATAGCATTCTAATACTTATTAGTAGTAGTAATAGGGCTAGTTTATAATATTTAAAAAATATCCTCTAGCCTTATATTTCTTTTAGCTACTAAAATAAATTAATATACCTTTAAATATAAACATAAATACACAAGCTAATAAACCCGCTTCTCTTATAGCAAAAGATATAATAGTAATTCTTAACTATATTAATATAACCCTAACTATATAAGGTAATACCCTTATAGCTATATAATAGTGCTTTAATACTATATAGGAGTAAGAAGACACTACTATAGCTATAATTTAGGCTATATACGCCACCGCTAATTATATAATTTAATTTACTACTACTACTGCCTTAGCTATATCCCTTCCCTTACTTACTAATATAACCCTCCCTTCTAGGGTAACTAACTTTCCTTTACCTCCTACTATACTCTTAGTTTACTATAAGCTAATTCTAATAAGCTTTTCTTATAATAATAAATAATTTACCTTTAATACCTAGCGCTTCTTTATAGTGTATAAGCTATAAATAAATTATAACTTTATTAGTTTTACTATAAACTAGTAGATATTTATTTACTAGAACCTCTTATTCTTTATTTAGGCTAAGGTTACCTTATTTTTTAAGAAGGGCAATCTTATTTACTATAACCTAGCTGCCTTTCTAGACTATTTCTCTAAGCTTTACTCTAACCCTTATTACTATAAGATAGCCCTTACTAAACTTAACTAAATAAAGTAGGCTAGTAATAAATCCTTCTTTGCTTTCTTTATTTACTTTAAGTAAAAACTCTCCCTTACTAATAGCATAAGCTAGGATAATAAGGTTTATTTTACTAAGCTATACTATACGCTTAATAAGTAAATATATAGTATATATATTAGCTATAGCATCTCTTATAATAGCTATAACACTACTATAAAGTAATACTATACTATTACCTTAAACCTTAAGACCTCTACGCTTAAGAATTACTTCTATACTAAGTATCTAACAAATCCTTTAGCCTAGTATTACTATATTACTAACTATAAGGGGGATATAGCTATATTTAGGGTAAATACTATAAGAACCTAGGGTAAGGGCAGGAAGAAGAAAAAGCTAAAAGCTAAGAATATAGCCTTACCCTTTGCTTAAGTATAAGCTAAGTAAGTAACTAACTAAAAGATAGTATATTACTAGGAGTCTAGTACTTACTTATACTATAAAAAGATAAGTTATATAGCTTATAACCACTCCTTTCTTCCCCCTTTTTAGCCTAAGGTTTATATTTAGTAAGCTATTACTAAAGCTAATAACTATAAGTATAAGAAGGAGGAGGAGAATAGGATAGGAAAAGACTAGCCCTTATAGTAAGTCTTATATAGGGGCTTCTAGGCTTTATTATATAATAGACTTTAGGTTAGAAGGAGGTAGAGTTAATAGAGTATAATAAAATTTATAAATATATAAATTACCTAGTATTTTTTATTCTTATTCTCTTTAACTTATTCTCCTTTCTAAATACCCTAATTAACTATAGCTATAAGTGCTATAGTACTATTAGTAAGTTTGCTACTTAATAACTAAGCCTTAAGCTTATTTAGCTACCTTTAAGGCGCTAGGTAAGGACTACTATTAAGGTTTAATAGTAGGGATAATAGGCACTTAAGAGAGAGTTTAGTATTACTTACCTTACTTACGCTATAATTAATATTAATAGCTAGTAGTTATTTATCTGCCTTTATATAATCCTAGGCCTTACCTAGAATATAATCTTTAGCCTACTATAAATAAAACACTATAACATTACCCTTTATACTACTTAGCAGGAGCTAATAGTAGGTATAGTAAAAGGCCTTATAGTATAGGAGTCCTTAAGTTACGCCTAGGGTAAGGCTATATAGGGCATAATAGGGTCTGCCTTTGTAGCTATAGCTAAGTAGGCTTACTACCTTTAGGATATAACTATTTAGTTTATAGGCACTAGCTTATATAAGTTAATATTTATCCTTTAGGTTACTACGCCTAAGTCATAGCCTAAGGACCCCTATATAGCCCTACTAGCTAAGCTTTATAACTTTACTAATTTCTTTAATAAGTCTAAGGCAAACGCTTTCTTACCTTATTATAGCACCTTAAATTACTATATTTATTTTTATAAGTCTTCTAATAAGTCCCTTCCCTCTCTCCCTTAGGGCTTATTATACTTTATACCTTAGAACTAGTTACTTAAACTCTAGTAGTAGCTTATAAAGCTCTTAGATAAAGGATAAATTTAAGCTAGCTTTTCTTTAGCAGCTGCTCTAGTCCTCTTAGTTAAGAAGGCTAGTAGGGGCTAGTAGTTTTATATAAATTACTATACTCTTAATAAGATTATAAAGTAGGACTACTACCTATTACCTCTTATTAAGGAAACCCTTTGCTCTCTAGCTTATATATAATAGTTTACTAAGGTAAATATTTAGGTAGCTTTTTATAAGCTATAGGTTACTAAGGGGGACAAGGCTTTTATAGCATTCTAAACATAGTTTAGGCTGTTTAAGTAGCTTATCTACCCCTTTAGCCTAGTAGGTGCGCCTGCTACTTTCTAGTGTTATGTTAATAACACCCTTAGTAATACCCTTAGTAACTTTATTATAGCATACTTAGATAATATCCTAGTTTATTCTAGTAGCTTAAGGCATAACTATTTATAGAAGGTTCGCGTGGTTTTTAGCTGCCTATAGGCGGCAGGCCTCTACCTTAGCCTTAATAAGTCTGTCTTTGCTACCTAATAGGTTTACTACCTTAGGTATATTATTATAGCAGGCAAGAGCGTACGCCCTAACCCTGCTAAGGTCTAGGCTATTTAGGACTAGGCGGCCCTAATAAAGCTATAGGTGTAATAGTATTAGGCTTTGCCTAATGTGGGGCTGATGCGGGTGCGTATTAGTAGTTATACGCACCTTACCTCGCGCGTAGGGCTTACGCATAATAATAAGGGAGTATTTATAGCAAGGGTATAAAGGGGGTATAATAGGGTCTTTATATTACCTTTCCTTCCTTTCTCTTTATATTTTTTAATAGTATTCTAATGCCTATTAGTAGTAGCAATAAGGCTAGTCTATAATATTTAAAAAATATCCTCTAGCCTTATATTTCTTTTAGCTACTAAAACAAGTTAATATGCCTTTAAATATAAATATAAATATATAGGCTAATAGACCCGCTTCTTTTATAGTAGAAGATATAATAGTAATTCTTAACTATATTAATATAACTCTAACTATATAAGGTAATACCCTTATAGCTATATAATAGTGCCTTAATACTATATAGGAGCGGGAAGACACTACTATAGCTATAATTTAAGCTACATAAGCTACTACTAACTATATAATCTAATTTACTACTACTATTACCTTAGCTATATTCCTTCCCTTACTTACTAATATAACCCTCCCTTCTAGGGTAACTAACCTTCCTTTACCTCCTACTATACTCCTAGTCTACTATAAGCTAATTTTAATAGGCTCTCCTTATAATAGTAAATAATTTACCTTTAATACCTAGCGCTTCTTTATAGTATATAAGCTATAGGTAAATTATAACTTTATTAGTTTTGCTATAAACTAGTAAATATTTATTTATTAAAACCTCTTATTCTCTATTTAAGCTAAGGTTACCTTATTCTTTAAGAAGGGGGATTTTATTTACTATAACCTAGCTACCTTTCTAAACTATTTCTTTAAGCTTTACTCTAACCCTTATTACTATAAGATAGCCTTTATTAAACTTAACTAAATAAAGTAGGCTAGTAATAAATCCTTCTTTACTTTTTTTATTTACTTTAAGTAAAAACTCTCCCTTACTAGTAGTATAAGCTAGGATAATAAGGTCTGTCTTACTAAGCTATATTATACACTTAATAAGTAAATATATAGTATATATATTAGCTATAGTATCTCTTATAATAGCTATAATACTACTATAAAGTAATATTATGCTATTACCCTAGACCTTAAGACTTTTATACTTAAGGATTACTTTTACACTAAGTGTCTAATAAATCCTTTAGCCTAGTATTACTATATTACTAACTATAAGAGGGATATAGCTATATCTAGGGTAAATACTATAAGAACCTAGGGTAAGGGCAGGAAGAAGAAGAAGCTAAAGGCTAAGAATATAGCCTTACCCTTTACTTAAGCATAAGCTAAGTAAGTAACTAACTAGAAGATAGTATATTACTAGAAGTCTAGTACTTACTTATACTATAAAGAAATAGGTTATATAGCTTATAACTACTTCCTTCTTCCCCCTTTTTAGCCTAAGGTTTATATTTAGTAGGCTATTACTAAGGCTAATAACTATAAGTATAAGGAGAAGGAGAAGAATAGAATAAGAAAAAACTAGCCCTTATAGTAAGTCTTATATAAGAGCTTCTAGGCTTTATTATATAGTAGACTTTAGGTTAGAAGAAGGTAGAGTTAATAAAGTATAATAAAATTTATAAATATATAAATTACCTAGTATTCTCTATTCCTATTCTCTTTAACTTATCCTCCTTTATAAACACCCTAATTAACTATAACTATAAGTACTATAGTACTATTAGTAAGTCTGCTACTTAATAGCTAGGCCTTAAGCTTATTTAGCTACCTTTAAGGCACTAAGTAAGGACTATTATTAAGGTTTAATAGTAGGGATAATAAGCACTTAAGAGGGAGTCTAGTATTACTTACCTTGCCTATGCTATAATTAATATTAATAGCTAGTAGTTATTTATTTACCTTTATATAGTCCTAGGCCTTGCCTAGGATATAATCTTTAGCTTACTATAAATAAAATACTATAATATTACCTTTTATACTACTTAGCAGGAGCTAATAATAAGTATAGTAAAAGGCCTTATAGTATAGGAGTCCTTAAGTTATGCCTAGGGCAAGGCTATATAGGGCATAATAGGGTCTGCCTTTATAGCTATAGCTAAGTAGGCTTACTGCCTTTAGGATATAACTATTTAGTTTATAAGCACTAGCTTATATAAGTTAATATTTATCCTTTAGATTACTACGCCTAAGTTATAGCTTAAGGACCCCTATATAGCTTTACTAGCTAAGCTTTATAACTTTACTAATTTCTTTAATAAGTCTAAGGTAAACGCTCTCCTACCTTATTATAGCACCTTAAATTACTATATTTATCTTTATAAGTCTCCTAATAAGTCCCTCCCCTCTCTCCCTTAAGGCTTATTATACTTTATGCCTTAGGATTAGTTACTTAAACTCTAGCAGCAGCTTATAAAGCTCTTAGATAAGAGATAAATCTAAGCTAGCTTTTCTTTAGTAGCTGCTCTAGTCCTCTTAGTTAAGAAGGCTAGTAAGGGCTAGTAGTTTTATATAAATTACTATACTCTTAATAAAATTATAAAGTAAGACTACTACCTATTACCTCTTATTAAGGAAACCCTTTACTCTCTAGCCTATATATAATAGTTTACTAAGGTAAATATTTAGATAGCTTTCTATAAGCTATAGGTTACTAAGGGGGATAAGGCTTTTATAGTATTCTAGATATAGTTTAGGCTATTTAAGTAGCTTATCTGCCCCTTTAGCCTAGTAGGTGCGCCTATTACTTTCTAGTATTATATTAATAATGCCCTTAGTAATGCCCTTAGTAACTTTATTATAGTATACTTAGATAATATCCTAGTTTATTTTAGTAGCTTAAGGCATAACTATTTACAGAAGGTTTGCATGGTTTTTAGCTGCCTATAGGCAGCAGGCCTTTACCTTAACCTTAATAAGTCTATTTTTACTACCTAATAAGTCTACTACCTTAGGTATATTATTATAATAGGCAAGAGTATATACCCTAACCCTACTAAGGTCTAGGCTATTTAGGACTAGGCAGCCCTAATAAAGCTATAGGGTATATATAGCTTCCTTAGTTTTATGAATTTTTACTATAACTTTATTCTAAATTTCTCCTAAGTTACTAACCCCCTTTATAATCTTATAAAAAAGGGCATTCCTTTTATCTAGGGGTAGCAGGAGGCCTATACTTTTAATAAGCTTAAGCACCTCTTTATCTTAGACCTAATCCTAGCTTAATAGGACCCTAACTAGAATATAATAGTTAAGGTAGACTGCTTTAGTATTACCCTTAGTAATTACCTCCTCTAGCTCTAAATAAATAGTATTTAGTACCCTATTACCTATTACTTAGCCTAGCTAACCCCCCCTTAGCAAAACTATATTATTTATAATAAGGAGCTCCTAGCTATTATCTCCTACCTTAAGGTATAGTTAGCTAAGCTTTAGGGTATCTTTATGCCCTTTACTATTTACACTAACTATAAGAGCCTTAAGTACTTTATAACCCCTAAAATTATAACTAAGCATTAGGCTTACTAGGCTAAGACACTCTTATAGTATTATTACTACTTATAGTACTAACCTATATAGCACTAGTAATATACTAATACACTCTCCTAATAAGGCTAGGATAAAATAGGGCTAACCTTATAGCATAGCTACTTTTTTTAACCTTTATTTATCTAGGCTATCTCTATAAGTAACCCTAACCCCTTTAGTACTAATATTATACTACCCTTTAGTAACTAAGTCTTTTCCTCTCCCTACCTTTAGGCACTTTAAGATATAGTAATTACTTATAATATAGTATACTACTACTGCCTTGCTACTATTTATAAAAATATATAGTAATTCCTTATAAAGGCTAAGATAAGGGAGTAGATTATAAACTATAATATTAGCGCTTATAAGGTGCTTTAGTTTTATAGCTAAACATAGGTGCCTTAATAGGAGCTATTAATAACTACCCTTATCTAGGAGTGCTATAAGTTATTAGTAATAGGCTATCTAGGTTATAACACTACCTTCTAGACCTTTTAGTAATAGTTCTACTAGGCAGGCATATCCTAAGACATTACCTACTATATCTAGAATTATTACTACCACAGCAGCTATAAGAGCTACTAGTAGTAGTAAGGCCTCCTAAAACCCCTCCCTATTTCTAACTACTTTTAGTCCTAGATCTTAATTAACTTTATAATAAGCCTACCTGCGCATAGGCTATTTAATCCCTCTTTCCTTATAGTAATTATAAACTACCTTTCTAAGTTTATTTAGCTTAAGGCTATAACTAGTATCTTTACTAAAGTATATATAAAAAGGTTTAAGATATACTAGTAGTAGTTTTACAGGTTCCCTACCTTTATTATTACTAACTATAGCTTAGACTAGCTAAGTAAGTTCTAGACTACCTTATACTTAATTATTAAGACTAAATAATTACTTTCTACCTTCTACTACCCCTAGACTAATAAGGGCATAGAGTAGGCTAACTAGGAGGTATAAGCTATTCTATATCTTTATATTTTCTTCTTATAGTTTAATTAGCCTAAGCACCTAGTAGCGTGCTAGCTTACGCTTAATAATTAGGCTTCCTTTATTACTAGCTTTAGTCTAAACTAGCTACTCTATAAATATAATATTAATTTAGTTTAGGTTCCTATAAACCTTACTCCTAGCGCTACTATAAGCGTAGGATAGGTAGCTTAGTTTACCTTATAACTTTAGAAAGCTTCTAAGCTAGCCTAGGTAGCTATTACCTTTACTTAGTAATAATAATAGAATAGTATAGCTACCTTTTATTACCTTATTGTCAGGACCAGAAAGCCACGAGGTTGCCTCAGGCCAACAGGATCCATTTGCACGAGCAAGCCTCTGTCAGGTTCGCGTTATATAACAAGGTTATTCGCCGCGTATAAGCGCTAGACTTATAGCAAGGTATAACCGCTAGACTTATAGCAAGGACTAGAGGCATATAACACTTGTAATTATATAGGCACAGACCTCTAACTAGATTAGATAGAAGGGGGTAAGAATTAAGACTATTACCTATTACTATATACCTTTAAATAAGCTATAACTTCCTTAATCTCTTACTCTAATATCCCTAACCTATTTATAATAATTTTAATTCTTCTGTTTATATTAAACTATTAGATTAAGAAAGTTATTATAGTTTAGACTCATAACTTAACGCGTAATAGCAGCAAAGTTACTAAAGAAGGCACTAAACCTACGCAAAGACCTATAGCTATGCCTAGAGCTAGCATTACATCTAAATTACCACCATAACCTATTACACCCTCTAGTTAGCAAGAGCCTATAATAGCTATAGAAAACACCCCTATTAGTAATAATTATAATACTAAAATCTTAGCGCTCTAAGAGCGTGTTAATTAAGCAAGGAAGAAGTAGCAACTTTAAAAACTCTAAGAACTTATACGTAATATTAATAACAAAGAATTACTAGAGGAGAATATATCTATAGCTCCTATTACACCTACTATATATTATCTATAGCAGACCTTTACATAAGCTCCTTTTAAGCAGCCTTCTTATAGTAGCTAGAATGCCCTCTAATTAAAGACTTTTATTAGTAACTACAAAGCATAATTTATAATAAATCCTTATTAATTCGCTACTAACTTCGCAAAGGTCCTATATACTAGCACCTGCCTTACTAGTACTGCGAAGCGACGTTAGGCTATAGGAGAAAAGATTCGCAAAAATCGCATTAAAAATCCCCTCTTATAGACTAACTTTTGCAACTAGCTTAAAGGAGGCCTAGATAATTAAGAGAGCCGTTCCCTTAGCACGTGGTTAAAGCTTGTTAGCTTTAAACAAGTAGATTATACTAACTTTAAAAGATTCCTTAAAAAATAGAAATAAACCTATACTAAACTCCCTTCTTAATTAAACATAGAGAATAAGATAGGCCTTTTTTAAACAAGCCTTAACTATAGCTTAAAGATATATCTAATTAGCAGCGCACAAGCAGCAGATTAGTATAAACTTATTAGCAAATACATCTCCTATTACAAATCTAATAGTAATAAAGGTAACTATAATAATTCTTCTAGGTATAATAAGAGGAAAACTTAGGTAGACTCTTTAGAGAGAGAAACTTTACTAAACCTAAAAGGAAAGAGTAATAACTAACCAAGTACTTCGCAGCAAAGCTAGGAAAAGAAGGCTATATATTATAAGTATAAAAAGAAGGGCTATACAAGACTAAATTACCTAGAACCTAACTATAGTATTTGCAAGAAAAGCAGCCACACTACTACTATATATAGAAGTAACCGCTTTAATCTAGCAACCTATCCAAACACTACTAGACCTAATATAAAGGAAAAAAAGCCTTATACCTAGGAAAGCGCCCTAGCTTTAGGGACTAACATAAGATTTTGTGTTAAAGCATCCCTAAGGCTAGGAAACCACTAGGTTACAGCAAAGTTAGCGCTAGCTAATACTAGTACTACTTATTCTATTATTTATCCTAAGTTACTAATAAAGACAAATTAGAAAAAGGTAAGAAGGAGTAATTTGCTAATAAAATCAGCGAATACGCCGCTAGAACACTATAGCATACTTAATATACTCTACAAAGTATTTAACAGCATAGGTCACGAAAAGATCTATTATATAAGCTGCTATATAGCTAAGACTTTAGAAGACCTTCTCCTAGGAATAGATTAGTTTAGAAATAAAGATCCACATGTGTTATTATAGTACACACAAGAGTAGATTTTCCCTATTACAAGACAACACGTTAAAGTTATTGTGTTAACAAAGTAACTATATAAAGAGATAAAAGAGTTATTTATAATACTAGTGCTTAGCGCTAGCTTCTTAAAAGAAATAGACCCTAAAGACCTAAGTATACCCAAGAAGAAACTAAGCAGCAAGACACCTACAAAGAAGCTGCCTAAGTGTTATGCAGATTTTGCGGATATGTTTAACCTTAAAAAGGCAGCTTTATTACCCTCCTTAAAAGGTCACATACATTTAATTAAAATTAAAGGAGACTAAAGACCCCTATAGGGTCTAATATATAACCTTATAGAAAGGGAGCTAGAAGAGCTCCGTAAGTACCTTGTAATAGCATAGGAGAGAGGCTAGATACGTTATTTAATTAGTCCTGCTAGCGCCCTAATTCTCTTTGTTTTAAAAAAGGGAGGCAAATTACGCCTATATATAAATTATAAAGGCCTTAACAAAATTACACAAAAGAATCAGGCCCCTATACTACTAATCTTAGAGATCCTTAATAAATTAAAGGAAGCTAAGGTCTATACTAAGTTCGACTTAAAAACACATATAATTAGCTTTATATTAGCAAAGGAGACAAGTAGAAGACTGCCTTCTATTATTAATATAGTTACTACAAATATCTTATAATGCCTTTTAGGCTTATTAACGCCCTAGCTATATTCCAAGAATTTATTAATAATACCCTCTTAGGGCTTATTAATTTAATTTATATTATTTACCTTAATAACATTCTAATTTATAGTAGTGATCTAGCAGAGCACAAGTAGCATGTTTGCTAAGTCTTAGAGAGGCTACGTTTAAAGAAGCTTTACGCTAACCTTAAGAAGTGTAAATTCTTAACTATAAAGGTTAACTTTCTTAGCTATATAGTATTAATAAAAGGAATTACTATAGAGCTAGAGCAAGTTAAAGCAGTAGTAAATTAGCTAGAACCTTATAGCATTAAAAATATATAATTATTTCTTAGGTTTACTAGCTTCTACTATTATTTTATTTATAAATATAGTAAGATTACAGCTCCCCTTACTAATTTAATAAGGAATAATATAATAGGGCCACTTACATTAGGTCCCCGCAAGCGCAAGGCGTTTAAAACGCTTAAGTAAAGCTTTATTATAGCACCTATTCTAGTATATTTTAATCTAGCCACACTATTAAGAATAGAGACTAATATATTATGCTTTGTGATTAGCGTAATTCTTTTACAAAAGCAAGAAAACTAATAGCATCCTGTTGCGTACGCATTAAGGAAGCTACTAGGTGCTAAAGTACACTATTTAACTCCTAATGCTAAGCTACTAGTAATTTAAGAAGCCTTTAAGAATTAGAAATATTATATAGCCTATAGTACCTAACTTATTTAGGTTATCACAAATTATCTTAATTACAAGTATCTTATGTTAAAGCCTAAGCTTACTAGTAGGCAAGTATAAGCCCTTAATAAACTTAATTTATATAACTTTATAATTAAATATAGGCTAGGGGTTAAGAACCTTACAGACCCTTTGTCTTATAGGATAGACTATAATACTAGCATTAAAGATATAAGAGCTTCTTAAGCTTTACATTTTTTATCTAAGTTTATTAGTATAGAGTTAAAGTAATTAAGCTTTAAACTATCTCTAACTAAAAAAGAAATAGTTGCTATTAGTATAGTCTTTAGCCTATAATGCTTAGAGGATATTATAGCCCTTAAAGAGCAAGTATATAGTATAACTACTAAGAGAGCAATGCTTATAAGCAGCTCTCTAAAATACTTAGAGAATACTATAGCCCTTAAAGAGTAAGTATATAGTGTAATTACTAAGAGAGTAACGCTTATAAGCAGCTCTTTAAAATAGTTTAAGATATTATTAAAGTTATAGATACTAATTTTACTTAATAGCCTTATGCTAATAATAAGTTAATATAGCAGCGCTCTTATAGCTAGACTCTGCTTCCTTAGTTAGCGTCTTGCATAGTATAGAGCTAATACTATAGAACCTCTAAAAGCAGCTATATATAATAAATTAAGCTAGGCATAGTAAGGGGATGCCTTTATCTTATAAACTAAGCAGCTTATTTAAAGCTTAGAGAATACCTATAGCCCTTAAGCTTAAAATACAAGGGAAGTCTCTAACTCTCTAAATAATAAAATAAGAAAAGATTAAGAAAAAGCCTCTAGCCCTTAAGGTTATAATAAAGAGGCTATCTCTAATCCTCTAGTTAGAAGCTTAGGGGATACCTCTAGCCCTCTAGGTTAGTTAATTAATAAAAATAAAACACTTCTTTTTAGAGACTATATATATATTCTATTAGGTCTTTGTAAAGAGATCTTAATACTTATTTATAATAATAAAGCCGCGGGGCATTAGGGAGTTAGCAAAACACTCTATTAAATTACTAACTAATACTACTAGCTACGCATAAAAAAAGATATTAAAGAACATATTCGCACTTATTTTAATTATTAAGTATTAAAGCTAAGGTAGTATTAACCTTATAGCAAACTTACTATGCTTCCTATACTAAACTAACCCTTCTAAGAGCTATTAATAAACTTTATTATAGGACTTCTACTAGTAAAGGGATTAGGATCTAAGATATATAATACTATCCTTATAATAGTTAACTAATTTATAAAGTACACTATTTACATGCTAACGTTAAAGCAATTAAGTAGTAATAGTTTAGCTACGCTTTTTATTAATTTAGTCTTTAAAGATTATAGTATTCTAGAAGGCATTATAACTAACCATAGAATAACTTTTACAAGCTCTTTCTAGCAAACCTTTTACTATAACATTATAACTAAGCATTAACTAAGCACTGCATTCTATCCTTAAATAGACAGTTAGACTAAACAAATAAACTAATTACTTAAGCATTATTTACAAGCCTTTGCTAGCGCTAAACAGACTAATTAGGTTAACTTTTTACTAATAGTATAATTCACATATAATACAAGCTACTATAGCTCTCTCCGCAAATCCCCTGCTAAGGCGCTTTAAGGTTTTACACCTAGAGGCCTATTATATACAAAGAGAATAACTACTATAATAAATAAACAAGCTAAGTTACGTGAAGCAGAGCTATAATACAAACACAAAGAGATACAGAAGCTCCTATAATATATATAAGCTATATAAGCTAAGTATTATAATTAAAAAAGAATACTAATAAAATTTAATATAGGAGACTATATTCTTTTATCTATAAAAAATATTAATTTATAATAACTAAGCAAGAAGCTTATAGCAAAGTACCTAGGACCTTATAAAATCATTAAGTTAATTAGAAATTATAGGTTAGCTTACCGTATAAAGCTCCTAAAAGGCATAAGACTTTATAATATCTTTTATATTTTAAACTTAGAATTATATAAAAGAGATCTAGAGAGTATACTAGAAGTAATATAGTAAGTACCTCTCCTTGCAGGAGAAGATCCTTTATATATTATAAAAGGAATTATTACTTATAAGCATTAGAGAAACTAATAAAAGTACCTTATTAAATAGGAAGGGTATAATAACTTAGAGAATATATAAATACATTACTATAACTTTACAAATCTATAAGTCCCTTAGGAATATAATTAAAGAATTCTTTAAGAGAAAGCTAGTGTATAGTAATAAGATTAAGAAATAAGGGGGAAGAAGGTTTATAAGAATTAGAAATAGGGAAGCAGTAATATTGTAGGTATTATAAAGGATATACGCAAATTAGAAGCATTAGAAATTTTTAAGATTAGTTTATAATATTTAAATTAGGCAATACAAAGGGAACCTTCTGCGACTAAGATGGTCGCAAGCAGAGAGGGTTACCCTGTTAGAACTAGAAAGCTACGAGGTTGCCTTAGGCTAACAGGATCTATTTACACAAGCAAGCCTCTGTTAGGTTTGTGTTATATAACAAGGTTATTTACCGCGTATAAGCGCTAGACTTATAGCGAGGTATAACCGCTAGACTTATAGCAAGGACTAGAGGCATATAACACTTGTAATTATATAGGCATAGACCTCTAACTAAATTAGATAGAAGGGGGCAAGAATTAAGACCGTTACCTATTACTACATACCTTTGAATAAGCCGTGACTTCCTTGATCTCTCACTCTAATATCCCTGACCTATTCATGACACTTATAAAGTAGTTTTAGGTTAGGGACTAGGTATAGCTCTCCCTTTATTATATTAAAACTAACTACCCCTCTAAGAAGCTAGACTAGGTAGTAGATAAGTACTATATTATAGCTATCCTTATATTACTAATAGTCTATCTTAATATACCCTAGGGTATTTACCTTATCTTTTATATTAACTTTATTAAGCACACTATTACTAATTTACTCCCTAGCTAGCCTTAGTATAATATACGCCTAGGGCCTATATAAGTATAGAATAATAAGAATAATAAGCTTTATAAGGAATACTAGGTTAAGAAGGTACTAATAGCCTATAACACATAAAGCTATAGGCACTATTAAAATATCCTTATTAAATAAGTAAGACACTTAATACTAATATAAGAGCCGCTTAAGAACCTAGTAAACACATAGGCCTTAGTAAACTATAAGGTAAAATAAGGTAGTGTATAGTATAATAATAGTTTCTAATAAGTTCTTAAATAAGGTTCTCTTATAAAGCTATATATATTTACTACTTAGGGCCTAACTTACCTTTAATTAGTCTCCTTCCCCCTCTCTCCTACCTACCCTTCTTCCTCCCCTACCTTAGTAAACCCTATATTAGTTATTAAGTAACTCTAAGGGTAGCTTATTATTATAAGGGTTAGGGGAGGGGGTATTATACTATATCTAGGATAGCGCTATTAAGATCACCTACACATTCCTCTTGTCTCTCTCTTAGCAGCGTTAACAGCTCTCTAGCGTGCGCCCTTACAGGGCGCGTCGGGGGCGTTAGGGGGTGTTTGGCAGTTCCTCCACCCGCGGGCCGGGCCCGTGGGATCGCCGCGGCGGCTGCGGGTGCATATGGGCGGCCGGGGCGGGCGGGGGCTGCTCGCTAATATTCCGAAAGCTATACAGGGGAAACGGCGCCTAGGCGTAGCCTAGGTGGTATAGCGGCGGCGGGTACTGCGGTGGCGGCGGGCCTTAGGGCGGCTATAATATAATAAGCAACTAAGCGCGTGTGAGGTGCGGCCCCACAAGACAGGCCACGCCGGATTGCCTGGCGACGTCACGGAGAATCCCTAGCTAATGCCTAGGGCTTGCGCACGCGGCTAGCATATCTAGCAACGCGTGTGCGTACTATTCTTACTTAGCAAGCTTAAGTCCTTTTATAATATAATATATGCCTTTTTGCTACTACCTAGCTATAATATCTCTTATAATTCTTAAGCTTTAACCCTAGCTACCTAGTAGTAAAGATAGCACTTATAATAAGATTTATAACTAAATTAGGGAATAATATATATTTAGTACCTTCTAAAACACTACCTTTAGTATTATATAATAGCTTTAGCCTTACTCTAATAAAGTTATTTATAGGCTAAGACTTTAAGACTACTAAGTAGGCTATTTATAAGCAAATTACCTAGCTTAAGATCCTTAAATAACTTTAGGAATAAAAAAAGGAATTACTTTAGTAACTTAGTATATATAAAAACCTGCCTAAACGCTAGTAATACTATAATAATTCCTCTAATAGCAAAAAAGGAGAAGTTAAAGTTAGGAATATTATGAAGCTTACTTATCCTACTAACCTATAGAAATATAAAATCTAGATTAATAACCTAAACTATGCTTTTAATAAAGCAAAACATAAGTATTAATATAACTACTAGAAAATCCTTTTTGCCCTTAGTAATATAAACTAAGTTTATAAGGCAAGATAGGACTAATTTATTAGTAAAAAGACTATAAAGGAGTAGGACTACTTTACTAATAACTAGGGTAGCTTCTAGGAGTAGACTCTTATACTACTCTAAGATTCTATAAATTATAATACTTAAATTACCTTATAGCTTAAGAAAGTATATTAATAAGACTAGCAAAGCCTTATAGACTTTATTATTTACCTTAATTCCCTAGAGAATTACCTTAAAAGAGTAAGTAAAAAGTCCTAGGCTTTTACCTTCTTTATAAAACTATAGCCTAAATTATAAAACTATATAAATTTACATACCTTTATTACTAGTAAGATATATAAGGAAGTTATAATAATTATATAATAATTCTAGGAGGTAATGCTATCTTTTAAGAATAAGTAAAAAGCTACTAATTC
>SRQA01000496.1:0-21546 GCA_018360365.1 Claviceps citrina | reverse complement strand
GTCGTCGCTCGACAATCCACCAGTCCACCCGGGGGCGAGTTTGCTCTCCCTTTTTTCCCCTTCGAAATTAATCCACCTTCACCACTCCTACCACCCCCATAAGCCCAAGCCTCCGTCTCCGCGCGCACTTCACCGATTGCGAGGAAACAGTCCTCCTCCTCGACCCGGCTCTACATCGGCCTCTTCCACGCGGTGCTCTCTTTTGGCAACTTTTCCTCTGTTCGGCAAGCACAATGGCTGAGACGGCTGCGCATGCCAAGGCCACCGCGGCTGACGCCCAAAATGCCCGACCTACTCGTCCTGATGAGGCGGCCTTCAATGAGGCTCTCGCCAAGGCCGAAAAGGCTCACAAGGCTTCTATGGATCAATTGGTACGTTTGGAGTCGCATCCATTGGTGTTTTTTTCTTGCCGTGATCCAGTCAGGGGGTGGGTGGGATGATGGGGGGGGGGGCGATGGTGGTGGGGGAGGGGGGGCAATGGAAAACTCGTTCGAGAGAGAAAAGCAACGAGTTGTGAGAGCAGCGGACGGCGTCTCGTGCTACTCACTCAGCATACATGACTGACCGAAGCACACTTCTTCACCGAGCAGAACGCCATCAAGGCCAAAATCGACCTCGCCATGCCCAACAAGAACAAGGACCAGCCCAGCCCTTCCCAAAAGAGACGCCAGGAACTCATTGCCCAGGCCAACGAGATCCGCCAGAAGCAGGCCGGTGGCAAGAACGCTCGTACCGGAAAGCTCGACCAGATTAAGCGTCTCGACGAGCAGCTCCGCAGCCGCATTGCCGAGCAGAAGGCGGCCAAGGCCAAGGTCTCCTTCAAGAGTGTCGAGGACGTTGACCGGGAGATTGCCGAGCTCGACAAGCAGGTCAACTCGGGTTCCATGAAGCTCGTGGACGAGAAGAAGGCCCTGTCTGACATCTCCAACATGCGCAAGATCCGCAAGAACTTTGGCCAGTTTGACGACGCGCAGAAGCAGATTGACGAGCTCCGCGCCAAGATCAAGGAGATCAAGGACTCCCTCGAGGATCCGGAACAGAAGGCCCTGTCTGAACAGTACAACAAGATCCAGGCCGAACTCGATGCCATCAAGGCCGAGCAGGACGAGGCCTACAAGGGCATCTCGAGCCTTCGTGACGAGCGCTCCAAGCTGCAGGCCGAGAAGAACGAGAAGCTGGCCGCCATCCGCAAGCTCAAGGACGACTACTACGGTCAGAAGAAGGCCTTCCAGGCCTTTGAGCGCGAGGCCAAGGAAAAGGCTCGGGCTCGGCGCCAAGCCGAGCAGGAAGCCTACATCCTGGGCAAGAAGAAGGCCGAAGCCGAGAAGAGGCTCGCCGAGGCCAGCGAGCCCGCCTACCTGGAGGAGATTCGCCGCGCCAACAGCCTCCTCTGCTTCCTCGACCCCACCCACAAGGTCGAGAAGGGCCCCCTCATGGCCGACACTGGTCTCGGCGCCCAGGCCCAGCGCACCGTCGACGACGCTGCCCTCAAGGGTACCAAGCTCGTCCGCAAGGAGGACCGAGACGAGGAGTACGCCCCCGCCGTAAAGAAGGGCAAGAAGGGCAAGAAGAACACCGCTGGTGTTTCGACTTCCAAGTTCTTCAACTGCCCCCCTGCCGTGGTACAGGATTGCGCCTTCATTGGCATCGATCCCCCCATGAGCAGCGCCGACGTCCCTGCCGTGATCGAGAAAGTCAAGGCCAAGCTCGACCACTGGAAGAATGACCAGGAGGCTCAGACCCAACGCGTAAGTTGTCTCGGTTGCCGCTGAAAGCAAACCACCACCGCATCACATGGCTAACACGCTATATGCGCAGAACATTGAGAAGGCCAAGAAGGAGCTCGAAAAGGCTGAAGCAAGCGGCTCCGATGGCACCAATGGCGACAAAGTCGCAGAAGTCACCGAGGCCGTCAAGGATGCCTCCCTCGCCGACGACAAGCAGGAATCATAGAAAGTCTCCAAAAAAAAAAAAAAAACCACTTGTGCCCGCTGTCCGCCGAGCCGCCCACGTTGTTCGTCTCCTTTTTTTTTTGTCCCGTCAAGAAGACATGAACGGCCAGAAACGAAAAGCATGATTTGCATTCTCAGTAGACCCCCTCCCTTTCATGCCCGTCGTATTTACACGCTGCCTTTTGCACGGGCCCTCCCTCTCTTGGGATGCCTCCCCAGATGGGGGCCAATTCAAGCACAACATCTCAAAAACCTTAGGCTTTAAAGACACCCTCCCAACGAAGAACAAAAAAATGAAGTTAAAAAAGAGCTCTACTATACTATATTCCTCCGTTTTCCGACATTTCAATATCCAATAACTTAAAAAAATAAAAAATTACATGGGACGATCATAAAATCTACCACGGGACACGAGTTTTTCTTTATTTTCATGTTAAATTTTTTTTTTCGCCACTTCAAATGGATATGGAAAACACGAGAAAGGAAAAGAAAAAAAAAACAACAGAAAAGAAGGAAGAAGATTACAGGACAGAAGAATAGCCACCTACCCACAACATAGGCTTTTTTTTTACCAAAGAACAGGAAATCAGAGCGTTCCAAAATTATAGTTTCTCGTGGGGAGTTGTCCTTCTTCTGTCTGTCTGTCATGATCTGGCGCCGGGTTCTGTGTGTCTCTTTGTCTCGTCTCGTGTTGGGAGCAGCGTGCAGGGGGGGTGGAAGGGGGGAGGCTGGGTGGGAAAGGAGGTGGGAAAGAAGAAAAGACTTGATATCCTTTCAAGGGAAAAAACAAAGTAGGAGAAGAAGGAACGGGTGCATCGGCACTCTATGCTAAAAGAAAATGCATGTGCACTGTGACTGGTGAATGATGCATAGATATCCAATGTGCGAGTCCATAGATTCTGCCTGGCGGTTTCCTCAATGTCGTTCATCCCTCACGCTGGGGTCCATGATGACGCAGCAGACATTGCTGGACGATGAATTCAGCCTTCCGCTGCTACTCTACCGTATACACTTCCACCATCTACTAGTCTAGGGCCTCGGCGCTCGCTGCGTGGTTGCGTCTGGTGGACATTTCATTTCATACGCTCTTTAAATGAGAAATTTCACCGCTTATCCTTGCTACCCCGTTGTTCCCGTATAATAAATACCATGCCCCCAAAAATTGCTTAATGCAAACTTCCAAACTCATAAATGTCTTCTATTCCAAATTCTTTTCACTCGACAGCTTTGGAATCGTGGCAGAATTTTCCGCACCGTGGTCGTCGTCTTCTTCCTCGGCGCTGATGCAAATGCTGGAAATGACGTGGGTAAATGGGCAGGCGCTGCCGCAAAGATGTCGTGATTGAGGTAGAGGGTCGTTGAATCGTTTCTTCAATAATGTCGTCATGTCGTGATTGCGTCCGAGAATGTACACAAGTTTTCTCCTGTAAATATTAGTCTTGTCCTGCTGGGGACAAAGAAAACCAAGGCCATTTTGCTGCCCCATCAAGTATATGCTCCGTAGTAAGGGGCCGACTGTGGCGGCATCCGTGATGAGGTTGGCCGGCGTCCCGATGGTAGTGAGGCACGACGGTCTACTGTCAGTTCTCGGCCGGGATACGCTGACGGCGGCGGAAATGGTGCAGGGGCAAGGGCGGCATGTGCTCGTCGTTCACTACCACTTCCGCTACCGCTGGCGCTGGCGCTGCCCTCGATGCTTCGCCGGCTTGCTTTTCGTTGTCCATTCAAGGCACTCAAGGGCGGATCTTTGACAGCAGGCTCATGATCCCCCGGCAGGGTCATCTCAACGAGGCTAAAGAAGTACTCGAGAACCTCGGGGTAGCGCTGCACGCTGGCTTGCCAGTCTTCGTCGATACCTCTCTTGAGGGCGGCCTGGGCGTCGGCTATTTGATTGGGGTGGGGGGGAGCATTGTAGTGATAAAAGGCATGGGCAGTGATCTGATCCAGATGGGTCGTGTGCGCGTTTTTCCGTCTCTCGGCGAGCAAGCGAAAATATTCCAAGACGTAGTCTTGGGCGTGTCCCCGGACCCAGGCTCTGATTCCCCACCATGTTAGCTCGTGTGCCTGAGACTTTGCGCCTTGGCTCAGGGTATGATGGCGGCGTAGTCGTCGGACATGTAGTCACCTTATGTCATTGTACACAGATCGCATCATGTGGTCTTCGGCCTGTCGAATGGCCATTTCAAGGCCCCTGGCTTCGCACTCACAAGCCAGGCTTGCCGGAGCATGGCAAATGGCGCAATTGGGGTCCATGGAGATATAGCCCTTGGGGGCTTTGGTCGTCAGAGCTCTGGATCCCATATTAGTAATGAGGGCGGCGGTGGATGTGTTTGCTTGACAAGATTTCAAGTTCGTCGCGGCCACATGACAGGAGGCCAGTCAACAGGGAGGCAGTCGTAGAATGTTTCTTCCAAAAGTGTCACAAGAGCATGCCAACGTCCACGTCGACGAAAGCCAGGATTGTCTCAGAAGCGACCCCTTTGGTCCACCTATTTAGGTACCAGGTATGCAGCGCCGGTGTGTGTGTCCATGTAAGCCGGGCTGCATTAAAGATTGGAACCCGATAGCTCAAGCGGGTGTTGGCCGCGGGGGGGCGGGTGTTGACGTCCAACGGTCCAACCTTCCAGGTCAAGCTGGCCTCGAGACTCGGCACTCGGTACAAGAAAAGGGATCGGTGATTGGGGGAGGAGACGAGACGGAAAAAATGATGATGAAAACTCACCCGGAGTACGTTGGGGTGGATGGAGGACTCGCGGTGACGGTACCACCTCAGGCGTATGGGGATCGAAACGAGCGAGGGAAAAGCAGTTGGATGGCGGAATATCAGAGTGGCTGGCGCCGTGTGCCAGTGTGCCAGTGTGCCAGTGTCCCAATGGACGGTCTCGTGTGCCGCACCTTGGGAACGCGGCTACGACGGAGTGTCGAGATGGAGGGCGGGAGAGGAGGTTTTGGGTGGTGGCAGCAGAAACAACCGCAGGACAGCAGCAGGCAGGAGGTACCCACCCAGGGATGCGCCAGGAATGCGCCCAGGGATGCACCGAGGGGATGCACTGGCAGGGCCACGACGTCCACGACTTGAGCCGAGGAAGGCGGTCGGCTCCTGCCATTGTGGTGCCACGTCGCTCGCCGCATCCCGCGTCTGTCTCCTTCAAGCCCAACCTCAGGTGGTGGTCAGGGAAAAGCCCAGCCGCTGCGAACGATCCGATCCGAAGGGCTGCAAGGACGGGCCTGGACGGCAGACTGCAGTACACAGTCTGCACACTGTGCTACGAAAGGGGAATGCCCGACCCCACTCGGGCGTCGGCGCCGGCGTAGTCCAGGGTGGGCTCCAGGGTGGGCTCGCTTGACCAGGAAGTTCAGGAACAGAAACGGGCCCTCTTCGGCCGCAGGGCTTTTTTCTCCGTTCGAGCATCATCCATCAACCATCAACTGCAGTCTGCAAGGCATCCGGCCATCTACGCGCCATCCCGCCGAATCGAAAACACTGCCGTCCGCTGCTTGTTGGTCACCGCGACCGATCCTGATCAGCAGTGTCACAGCACTACCGGGCTGATCCACGCTCCATGCCACTGCTGCGATCAGTGGCAAGCCGCCCGCGAATATCTCGAGTGGCCGACCTCGTCACAGCACATTCAAGATGCCGCTTCAGCCTCACCAACTCCCCCCTCAATGACGTCTGCAATGACGTCCGCAATGACGTCCCCGACGACATTCCCGAATCCCGCTTGAATCCCCGCCCCGACGACTACGCTCAGCCCAACTTTGCCGATCAGGCCCACCTCACCCTCGACGCCGGCCGCGGCGGCAACGGCTGCGTGTCATTCTTGCGAGAAGCCTTCCTCCCAGATGGCCCGCCCAACGGCGGCGACGGCGGTGCGGGAGGAAACGTGTATATTCAAGCGGCCCATGGTGAGACATCGCTACACAAGCTGGCCAGGAAACGCTTCATCCGCGCCGGACGCGGCAAGCACGGCCAGGGGAGCGCAAAGGGCGGCGCGCGGGGCGAGGATGTCATCATCACCGTACCAGTCGGCACCATTGTGCGAGAGCTCGAAAGACAGGACCCCGCAGCCGAAGAAGCAGTGCGCATCAGAGCGTACGTGGCTTTGCAGAAGCAGAAACGCAAAGAGCAAATGCTGCTCGAGGACGAAAAGCGGCGGAATCCGGTGCAGGAGCAGGGGCAGGAGCACGAGGAGGACATCATGGACAGAAAAGGCCGGCCGAAGCTGATTCCCCAGGAACAGGACGACGATGCAGAGCTGGGACTCGACGATCCATCACGCCAAAAGTGGCTCCTGTATCCTGGCATGTCCAAGTCGGAGATGAGGAGCACATCGTTTCCACGCCTGCCCCGACGCCACCCGTTTCTTCAACAGCCACCACCGCCAATCTATCTCGACCTGTCGCGGCCGACTCCGCGTCCTATCCTCCTCGCCGTGGGCGGCATCGGCGGACTGGGCAACCCCCACTTCACCTCGCGGGAGCATCCCAGACCGATATTCGCCACAAAGGGCGAAGACGCCGTCTCCATCAAGGTCACTCTCGAGCTGAAGCTCCTCGCCGACGTCGGCCTTGTTGGTCTCCCCAACGCGGGCAAGAGCACCTTGCTGCGTGCCCTGACCAACAGCCGCACCCGAGTGGGCAGCTGGGCATTCACGACGCTGCAGCCCAACATTGGCACCGTCGTGCTGGATAAATACGCCGGCCGGCCCACCGTCACCCGGCGGATTCGCAAACCCAGCCCCCCGTCCGCCACCGATTACGACGCCCCCTCGGACACCCACGTCGATCCCCGAACGAGATTCACCGTCGCCGACATCCCCGGCCTCATCGAAGGCGCCCATCTCGACCGCGGCCTCGGCATCGCCTTTCTCCGCCACGTCGAGCGCGCCGGCGTGCTAGCCTTTGTCATCGACTTGTCCGCCGGCAACGCCGTGACGGCCCTCCAGGCCCTCTGGCGCGAAGTTGGTCTCTACGCACAGATGCGCGACGAAGAAGAACGCCATCGCGAGCTCGAGTCCCGCATCGAATGGGACTCACCCGCCGCCAGCGACACCTCAGCCCGCCCCGGCACCGGCCCCATCAACCTTACCAATGCCGCCGAGTACGCTGGCTCCGCCGCTGCCTCGGCCGGAGGTGCCCCCCAGTCCGGGCTGCACATTGCAGGCAAGCCATGGTTTGTGGTGGCCACCAAGGCGGACCTGCCCGAGACGGAGGCCAACTTTCACGAACTGGACACGTACCTGCGGGGCATCACCGACGGCGAGGTGGCGCATCCGAGCGGCGTGGACGGCGCGTGGACACGCAAGTGCATGGCTATTCCTGTGAGTGCCATCCACGGCCAGGGCGTTGACAGGATTGTGCATTGGACGGTGGGGTTGCTGGACGAGTGAGCGAGCGAGCGAGCGAGCGCGTGAGTGCGCGTGTGTTTCTGTTGGGTCAGGCCATAGA
Organism: Claviceps citrina; assembly: GCA_018360365.1. NCBI lineage: Eukaryota > Fungi > Ascomycota > Sordariomycetes > Hypocreales > Clavicipitaceae > Claviceps > Claviceps citrina. The sequence goes on along the minus strand of SRQA01000496.1, from coordinate 14,143 downwards.
ATCCAAGACCCTGGATGGCGCATACCCACGTCCTGTCGACATGTAATGTCCCACCATGTACTATACTATACTATACATCTACATCTCTGTGCCATACCGATTTATTGAAGTTCAAACACATCCAACAATCAATCACAGTTACATGTCGAAAAAGGAACCCACATCCCATTCTAGCATAAACCAAACCTTTTACATACCTAGGTACCTACATGAGCCTTCCATAAAGACTTGACAAACCCCCTTCTTTTCCAAACCAACATTTTTCAAATACATGCAGACAGAGATCCCCCCCCCCCCCCCAGCCCCCCTTCCCCTTCATTTCGTTTCTTCTTCCCCCCTCCGCAGCACCAGCCAAGCACACTAGTCCTCATCCGGGGACGGCAAATCCTCAACATCGGCAGGCTCAACATCCGTGGGCTCGACCCCGGTGGACGTCTGTTTGACCTCGTCCTGCTCCTGCTCCTGCTCCTTCTTCGGGTCCTTTTGCTTGTTGAGCGTGTTGTTGATCAGCGGCGTCGTGTCGTTGAAGATGCGCAGGAGCATGGCCGCGCGGTCCTCCTTGGGGAGCATCAGGTTCAGGGAGTGGATGCTCTTCCAGAGGGGCAGGGCCATGCTCTCGGTGAAGTCGGCGTCGACGTCGGCGTCGGCGTCGGCCTCGCCCTCGCCCTCCCCAGGCCGGGTAGGCTCGATCCGCAGGACGCAGCACCCCATGCCCACGTCGCGGACGCGCTCGCCAATCTCGTCAAAGTTGCGCCAGTCGTCGCCCGAGATGCGGGGGAACATCTCGATCAGGAGCCTCCGGAGCGTCTCCTTGTTGCGCAGGTGCACGACGCGGGGCTCGCCGACGTAGCCCTGCACGATGGGCATGCCCTCGGACTGGATGCGCCAGCGGCAGACGTCGGCCGAGGGCGCGTCCTGCTTCATGAACATGCGCACGCCGCCGTGGACGAAGCGCACGCCGCGGCCCTCGTTCTCCGTGAGGATGTCGCGGATGAGCGCCGTGGTGTAGTAGATGGCCTTGGCCGGCTCGCCGAGCTCGTTGCGCACCATGTAGCGGTTGTCGGGGAAGCGCGTCGAGAGGTGGTAGAACTTCTTGATGCTGGCGATGACGGGGTGCGACGGGTCGAGGTACTTGAAGGGCTCTTCGGGCGGGCCCGACTTCCTGGGTTTGCTCGCTGTGTCGGCCGACTGGATGAGCGGCGCGGGAGCAGGGGCGGGAGTGAGAGCGGGAGTGGGAGTGGGAGTGGCATCGGCCGAGGATTCAGCAGCGGCGGCAGCGTCCGTCCTGGCCTTCTTGATGGCCTGCTGCTCGGCATCTTCTCCGTCGAGGGCTCGCTTGTTGCCGTTGATCGCGGCGGCTTCTTCCTCCATTGGAGTGTCCCCTCCGTTGTCGGGCTCGACGGGCTCTGAAGCCGCTGCTGCTGCTGGCGCATTGGTAGTGGCGGGGGCGGTGGCGACGGCCGTCTTCGGCTTGTTCTCATTCCTTGCCTTAAAGTCCGTCTTCTTTTCCAGCACCGTGATGAAGAAGCCGCCCGTGTCCTGCAGATGAGGATATACGCGCATGCAGCGCTCCAGGGGAAGGTCATGGCAGTCCGTGCCCGGGAGCTTGGGGAACATGGTCTCGGAGACACGTCCGGGAACCACACCCTCCTTCTCCTCCCGGGCAAACTTCTCCACTTCCTCCCACGTGTCCCAGATGCGGTGTGCCTTGTCCATGATCTTCCACGTTCGCATGCCGGGCCGTCTGACCAGGCTGGGAAGCTGATCGCTGCAGTCGAGGATCTCGACGTTGCTGGCGCCTCCGCATCGTTCAATGGCGGACGCAACCACCGACTCGTTCTCGACCGGGTTCATGCTGCATGTCGAGTAGACAACTCTGCCGCCCACCTTGAGCAGCTGTAGAGCCCGGACCAGGATTCTGATTTGCGTCGCGTGCAGGCCGAGAGCATTGCCGGGCTGCCAGTCCTTCCAGAGGTTGGCGTTCTTTCGCAGAGTGCCGTCACCCGAGCAGGGCACATCGGCCAAGATGCGATCAAACTTGAGATAGGTTGGCTTGGCGTTGGGATCGGCAGAGGGAAGCTTGAGAGACGGGAACTGCGTGGCATCGTGATTTGTGACAATCAGATTGGGGGACGAAAGCCGCTTGAGCTGATGCACCAGCATGTGTCCACGCTTGTAATCCGAGTCGTTTGCGATCAACAGGCCAGTGGCGCGCCCGTGATCAGAGGGGTCGGCTTCCAGGTCGGCGTCGATTTCGTCTTGCGTCTCGGCTCCGAGATGCAGGCCGTCTTCCTCGGCAAACTTGCGCAGCACCTTGCGCACGCGGGCTTCCTCGCCTCGATGGATCATCTCGATGAGTTGAGCCGACTTGCTTCCGGGGGCAGCGCACATGTCCAGCACGACCATTCCGGGTCGCAGATCCATCAGGCAGGGCGGAATCATGCTCACCACCTCTTGCCTGCTTATGTTTCCAACCGTCGTCTCCGAGACGAGGAATTTCTGGAACGCCGAGAAGGGAGGGAACTTGCGCACAACGTTCTTGGGCGTCGTCATCCACCAAGCAAGCTCGTCTGGGTACCACGCGACGGGCTTTGGTGCTTCCACCGGCCGTCCATCTTGGTGCTCGATTTTGGATATCTCTGGGATGTACCGCGTCTGAAGAAGTCGCTTAACCGACAGGGCATGACTGGACATGAACTGGGCATTAGCACCGAGGCAGCGCAGCGTGCAGTACCAAGAGAAAAGAAAAAAGAGATGATGAGACGCACCCTCGAGAACCGGTGAACCGGAAGCTGTTTGGCAGCTCTCGTCTCAAGTATTCCCAAAACTGTTGCTTCTCCTCCTCGGGGAGCTGAAGCAACGAGTTGTAGTAGTTCTCGAGCTTCTCGTTGTTCTTGTCGAACGGAGCATAATCACGCCATCCGCCGCCGTTGGCAGTCGATGAATTCCCGCCGCGACCGCCGCCGCCGCCGCCACGTCGACCTTTGCCCTACATGGTTGACAGATGAGATTGAGCATATCCCAGAGACGGCAGCATGGCAATTGAGGTTGTGCGCAACTTACCCGGAAACTTTTCTTACCCATTGTCACGGAATGATAATGGGGTGTAGTTGAGCTGCTGTCGGAGAAAAATTTCTACCAGGCCGAGAACAAGGGGAGAAGATTAGAAAAAATTAAGAGAGTGCGGGCTGGCCACAGATGCAAGGTTCCATGTTGCCCCGCCGCGGGAGATCTGCCAGGCTGCAACAGCTCTCGCACAAAAAACGGATGTGTACACACCACATTTGATAGTGCGTAATTAGCCCATATATACCCGTGCAACAACAGCTGCGAGGCGGGACCTGGCCAGAAAGCTTGCAAGTGCGAGGCTGCCCACCTTGCATCCTCACCTGAATTTGCATCCTGTATAAATACTATCTATGTACGAGGGCTGCGCAGGAAACTGACCACGCCGGAACAGTACCCGACCAGATGATCCAACCGATTGCACTCCTGTATTTGCCGTGCCTTCCATTGCTCCAGTGCGCCCAGCAGGGCCTCATTCTCCATCACCATGTCAAAGTGCAGACGCAGAAACACCGTCATCCATGCTTGGGTCAATTCGTAGTCCTTTCGCGCGGCCAGCTGGGCACTCAGGGCGCGGATAAAGTGAAGCAGTTCATTCGACTCCTCCTCACCGTCACCGACGGAGAGCGAACGCAACTCCAAATCGGCACTCGATGGGGACAGGGACTTGAGATGCCCAATGAACTCGCCGTCTAGGATGTGTTAGCATGCAAACGGAAAAGGAAGAGAAAAAAAAAAGAAAAGAAACCGCCACAGGGGGATGCTTGCTTGAGGGAGCAAGGATAAGCCCGACGTACAGTTGTCCCCTTCCGCCCCCCGACGCAGTTTTGACGAAAACTGTTCTTCAAATCGAGCCTTGTCGAGCCTTGTGATTCTTGATTTTGAGTCGTCCTCTTGCCGAAGGGCAACGGCTTCTTGGCCAGGTAGTTTGGCACCAGGTGTTGAGGGCAGAAAGAATGGAGCCTTTTCGGGAAGCTTTGGTGCTTCCTTCGGCTTGTTCCTTTCCTTTATCAAGTCGAGATGCAGCAATGTCTGCCATCGACTTTTCGGCACCAAACTCAGTGTTGTCAAGTCTGCGCTCAGTTGATCGACGGTAGGGGCAATCGTTGCATCCTCGACATCCTCCTTGTCGTCCTCATAAGCGCCTTCCAGCAAGCCCTGATTGCCTTCTCCAGAAACCGTTGGCGCAGACACTTGCCCGATTTCCTTCTCCGATATCTGTCTGGTTGGCACGTGCTTGAACAGAGTTTTGTTGGTCCATATCGCCACGCCTGGCTCGTCCTCGATTGTCGCGGCTAGATACTCGCCCGTGACAGACATGTCGAGAGCAGTGCACGGCTTTTCTAGGCGGATAGCGTCTATAAGATGGCTAGTCGGTAGATCCCACACCCGGACAACGTGGTCGTTGGACGCAGCAATCACCCATCGTCCGTCGTGAGAGAAACAGATGTCATTGATGGATTCTTGCGCGCCCCAGAATTCACGAATCGTCTTCTTCGTCTCCAGGTCGACAATTCGTATCGATAAGTCGTTGCATGCAAAAGCCAATAGATTATTGGCTGCGTGATATCTGCAAGATGTAGGATATGTCATGGGAGCCCAATCGAGCTGCTCGAGAAGCGTCCCGGTCAGGAAATCCCAGAACTTGATCTTGCCATCTGCCGAGCAGGAGACTATGGTATCATTCATTGCGTCAACCACCAAGCCCGTTACTGCCTTTGTATGCCTACCGGTTCCTGGCAAGAACTTTGGCCCTTTGCTGGCTCGAAGCTGAGCAACATCATCAGCTTGTCTGAGCTGCTGAAGCCGCACTTGTCGAGCCTGCGAGGGTGTCAATTTCGATGGAAATCGTTGCCGATGAAGACCTGATTGCAGATTGAACATGTCGATTCCTCCGCTCTCAGAACCCACGACCGCAAATGTTCCACAAGGACTTATAGCCACACTTGACACATTGGCACCGTCGCCAGTAGGGAGAGCCCATCGTCCCGCACGCTTTCGACCCCAGAACCAGGTACGGGCATGAGGATCCCCCTTGTGCGCAGTCACAACGCTCTCCCACCCAGTCATGCCACTGATTTCTGCATCCACCTTCTTCTTGTCATCACCGTGGCCCTTCTGCCAAATAGGTTGCTTTCCTGGTATGGCCCCGATGCCGCCGTCTCGGTTCAGCGACATGGCAATGCTTATAATCTCAGGAGCCTTGAGATCCTCCAGCATCGTGGTGGGCCCATGAGCCAGAGCATTGGATGATAAGATGCCCACCTTCTTCGCCTTCTTGCGCAACTGTCCTTGGCTCAATTCAGTGCTTTGGCCATCGCGTCGTAAACTCCATCCCCACAGACTCCGATCCCGTCCGCCACTGAGGAGCCACTTGTTTCCACTTTCAGAACCATCAAAGTCAGTAGGTAAGAAACGGAGACAGTTGACGGGTCCGGCGTGACCACTGCGTGCATGAAGGATCCGAGGAATGGGAGAGAACGGAGTCGTGTCGAAGATCCATGTTTTCAAAGAGTTGTCCAGACCACTCGACACAACGACAGGCTGGCCAACCAGAAACTCAACCTTGCTAATTCCTCCTCTGACGTTCCTCTTTTCGTCATGTGAAGGTGGGTTATGTGCACTTCGCAGGACTCCCATAACCCGACCACCTTTGTTCAAGTCCCAGAATGTGATATCTCCAGTGGCTTGGCTGGCTGTGGCCATGACGCCATCCTTTCTACCATCGTGTCCAGCCCCCATGCCGTCAGTTCGGAAAGCGATAGAGCTGACGGGAGCATCAACGCTGCCAGCTTCAAGCTCAAGTACGGGCTTGTCGGTGAGAGCGTTGATAATGGCTAGCGTGCCGGAGGAATATGCGACTGCCATCAGCGACAAGGCCGTAGCAGGCTCCATGCAGGTCACAGAACCACACTCTGGATTCGGAGGAAGAATGGTGTAGATCAGCTTGCCGGTGCTGACGTTCCAGATTTCCACCCAACCATCCTTGCGGCCAACAAAGATCTTGTTCAGAAACGTCGGCATGCTAGTGACGCCGCCGGTAATCTGATTACCTCCATTTTTGGCGGCCATGGTCTGAATTGTGGTGTAATGCTCGAGGCTCGCCGTCTTGAAGATCTCTATTCGCGTCGTGGCACAGGCCACTATCCAGGTTCCGAAGATGAAGATGTGCTGAATCGGTTCCGTGAGATCGGAAGGCAGCTCCAGCTGTTGCACTTTCTTGCCTCGCTGGAAAACCCAGAACCCTTGAGGCTCTCCATCAAGACCGTTTCCCCAAGCTGCAAATACTTTTTCTTTCCAGGCGAAGGTGGCGGTGATATCGGCGGGAGTCTGAGGTCGGGTCACGAAGACGAGATTGAGACCGCGGCGCAAGTCGTACGTTTGAAGAGCTTTTCCTACGGAAGTGGTGATTTGAAACGTCGTCTTGCCAAGAGGAATGGATGTGAAGGGCACAGTTGTAGAGGATACCAGTCCCACTGTCTGAAGAATTTTTGTCCCGAGTTAGCTGGCTGATGCTCGATATTTCAGGTGATGAACGCGTACCCTGAACGGAGCAAAGATTCGAGATGAGTTTGAGGCATCTCTGGTAGTAGTTGCTACTGGTGAGACCTTCTGGCGCTTTGCCAGCGGCCCATCTGCTTTTGAGTGCGGCATCGCTCGGTACCACGACGAAGAAAGGCAGAATGGTCTTTGCTGGCACGCAGTTTGGTTGCTTTCGGGTTTGTCTTCCGACTCTAGACTGCAGTCGGCGCAGCTGGAAAAATTCGGGCGGTGAGGGGAGCAGGGGAATTCTGCCGGTTGCGCCCCGCTCCAAGCCTGTCGGGCGCTGATTCGTCAATTGGATTTGAAGGTTTTGCATGTTTTTTTGCATGCCGCCCCGCCACGTTCTCATTCAAGCAGGAGGGCACACGCCACTGTGACGCCAGACCGGTTGGGTTGGCAGGCGAAAAAGCAACAGGAAAAGCGACAGGAGAAGCGACAGGAGAAGCGACAGGAAAAGCGACAGGCGTGCCGGTGCTGTGCCGGGACCGGGGCAGCGCTGAGCACCGCCCAGCTCATGCAGAGCAGCCCGGCACAGCAGCCCGGGCACGGCAGCTCAGCACTGCACTGCAGCCGTTCAATGTTCGTTCCAGTGCCACAGCCTCAGCACGCAGCACGCATGCAGGGCTGCCAGACGACTGCCATGCCATGCCAGACCCAGACGCGGACTCAGACACAGACCGCTTCGTTATCACTATCTCATTGACCGCATGCCACATGGTGAGATGTTCGATGGCCAAGGACCAAGGACTCGAGAAATCAGGACCTGCCGGGCAGCCGGGCAGCGGGCTAAAACTGGCCGTCTTCGCTGCTTCCCAGTTTCCACTTTCCACTTTCTCATTTTCCACTTCCCACCAGACTAAAGCCGGAAGCGGCCCTCGCCAGTCGCCACCACTCCTGAGTCCTACCAGGACTAGCCATGGAGTCTTCAGATTCGACGCCCACCGCCGGCGGCGTCTCCATAGACGATCCTTTACACCTTCCCGCTCAAGCAGACTTCTCCAGTCTCTCTGTAGAGCAACAAGCTCCTTCGCTGCATCTCTATACCGGGGCGGGCCCTGCCTGCTCTCGGTCTCCTTCTCGGAAAGCCTCATCCTCATCCATCGGCGCATCCTGCACAATTCGACGAACCCGGCATCGTGATTCGAGTCCGCCTGCAAGCTGCTCTGAACCTGCTCTGTGTGCTCCCTCGGTTGCGGCTTCCCGCTCCTCTACAGATTCCATAAGAGCCTCCCGGTCCAAACATTCTCGAAGCCATTCCGCTGTGTCAGACACCAGCAGCGACGTCTTGGTCTTTGGTGAGCTGCACGTCTCATCAGCTCGCTTGGAGTTTCCGCCAATCCACGGCGGTGCCGAATTGACAAGCCTACTTACACCTCGTTGCCAGATCCTGCCTTTCATGCGCAATCCCCTCTGCAATCCCCTCTGTCTGATTTTCACACGAGACGTCTATCCAGTACATCCGCCTACTCGCTCGTCTCGGCACGAGGCTTGCTGAATTCCTCGTCTTCTGCGCACGGGTCCGATCCTGGGGCACCTTCTCGCCCCGTATCCGGTCTTATGTCGTCAAGCAAAGGAGGGCACGCTGGCTCGCCGCCAGAGCCAGGCCTGTCCGATGTCACGGTCACAACCTCGTCGTCGTCCAGTGCATCAGTGGCCATCGGCCAGCACAACCTTGTGACCAGAGACCCGCACTCACAGCCTCTCGACTTGATGAGAAGGAATCAACGAGCCGATGGCAACATCCGCACACAGCCTGATCGATCTCGAAGTAGAGCCAAGAGACGATGCAGTGGCAGCACTGCGACCAGCATTCATAGCCAAGGCAGCGATCGTGGACTCCATCGCGAAAAAGAGGAAGGTATCGTAATACTGACATTTTAACGTGCCTTTGTTCATCGTCCGCATTCTGACAATTGTCAGCAAAACCTGCTCGATGGGGCACTATTGGAATATGTGCTTTGGATATCAAGGCAAGGAGCAAACCCAGCAGAAATATCCTGAACCGACTGATTGCGAATCGGGATTTTGATGTGGTAGTTTTTGGCGACAAAGTCATACTTGATGAAGGTTGGTCAACCGTTATTTTAAAACTTGCGCGGCATCTATCCTCCTGGAATTCAGAAGGAATGGATCATGATTCACTTACTGACGCGTCGTGTTACGTATAGAGGTTGAGAATTGGCCCATGTGGTAAGCTGGACCGCACCCCAGGCCGTCGGCTCTTTCAACATGAAGAGCAAAGTGGCACAAGTTGACTGACCCGAGACCAGTGACTACCTGATATCCTTTTACTCCGACGGTTTTCCCTTGGAAAAGGCTATTGCATACGTCAAGGCAAGAAGACCTTTCTGCGTAAATGATGTGCCCATGCAAAAGATCCTCTGGGACAGGCGAGTGTGCCTTCGTCTCCTCGATAAAATACAAGTTCGAACTCCGAAGCGTTTAGAAGTAAATCGTGATGGTGGACCACAAGTGCTCACCCCAGAGATTGTAAAGCATATCAAGGATATTTCCGGCATATCTATCGAACCTGTCAACTCGTCAACCGCGAAACGGCCAGAGAAGGTGGAGCTGCTTGACGACGGTGACACTTTGAGCGTCGACGGGGCCTTGCTCAAGAAACCGTTTGTAGAAAAACCAACCAGCGGTGAGGACCACAACATCATTATCTACTTTGCTAAAAGCACCGGAGGCGGCGCTCGGAAGTTGTTTCGCAAAATCGGCAACAAAAGCTCCGACTATGTTCCCGAACTGAGCATACCACGAGCAATTACTGAGCCAGAAGGAAGCTACGTGTATGAAAGCTTTATGCAAGTGGACAATGCCGAAGACGTAAAGGCGTACACGGTCGGACCAAGCTATTGTCACGCTGAGACTCGAAAGTCTCCGGTAATTGATGGCATCGTGAGACGCAATACTCATGGAAAAGAAATTCGCTATGTTACAAGTCTGAGCGCTGAAGAGCGTGGCATGGCAAGCAGAATATCGACAACCTTTGGCCAGCGGGTCTGTGGTTTCGATCTTCTCAGAGCCGGAGGCAAAAGCTATGTCATTGATGTGAATGGCTGGAGTTTTGTCAAAGACAATGACGACTACTATGAGCACTGCGCCAACATCCTCCGAGAGCTCTTCGTCAAGGACAAGCTGAGACGAGACGGGGCCACACCACCACCTCTGCCCTCCCCTGAGACGACGGAAGCCGACCCAATGGCCCAAACGAACCTGCATGGCCAAGAATCCGAACAGCAGTCGCATTCTGTGACATCGGCGAGCAACAGCTCTTCTCAGGGCCATGCCAGAACCGACCGGCGGAGTGGTGATGGCAAGTCAAGAAAAGTGAGCATTGTTGCATCGCCCCGCTCAGAAAGCACTTTTGCTTCTGCTCTTCCCAGCACTGCAACGAGCCCTCTGCTTCCACCATCGGCGGACCCTGCACTGCCTGGCACTCCCGCTGCTCCAACCTCTGTTGAATCCGAGCTCGCGTCTGCCGTGCCCGCTCAAGCACCAGAAGAGGAGACAGCAGCAGCGCCACCCCCTCCTCCCAAGCATTCGTGGAAGCTGAAGGGCATGGTCTCCGTCATCCGGCACGCCGACCGCACACCCAAACAGAAGTACAAGTTCACCTTTCATACTGAGCCTTTTATCGCTCTCCTCAAAGGCCACCAGGAAGAAGTACTGCTGATAGGAGAGGCCGCTCTCTCCAGCGTGATTCAGGCTGTTGACCTGGCCTATGAAGCCGGTATTGAGGATCGCGGTAAGCTCAAGGCTCTTCGCAACGTGCTGGTGAAGAAGGGCAGCTGGGCAGGTACCAAGGTCCAGATCAAGCCAATGTTTCGAAAGAAGAAGACGGATCCCTCTCCTGGCCTTGTCCAGCCTCCCATGGTAAAAGAGAAGGATGGGAACGAAGAGGCAGCGGTTTTAGAGAAGGCGGAAGCAGACACCAACTCTGGTGAATGCGATGGCATGGACTGTGAAGAGGATTTTACTGCAAAGCGACACGACTCACTCTCCGGTGTGACCATGTCCAAGTTTACCGCGGCGGAGGAGAGCTTGGTCCTCGACAAGCTTCAGCTCATTGTCAAGTGGGGAGGTGAGCCGACGCACTCAGCACGCTATCAGGCACAGGAGCTGGGAGAGAACATGCGCAACGACCTTATGCTGCTCAATCGAGACATATTTGAGGAGATACATGTCTTCAGCAGCTCCGAGCGACGCGTCAGCGCGAGCGCTCAGATATGGGCGTGCTCATTTTTGGGCAGGAACGACATTCCTGAGGGTTTCATCACGACTCGGAAAGACCTTCTCGACGACTCAAACGCCGCCAAGGATGAGATGGACAAGGTCAAGAAGAAGTTGAAGGGGCTGCTGAGAAAAGGAAATGAACGGCCAGCCCAGTTTGCCTGGCCCGAGAACATGCCCGAGCCGTCCGAGGTGCAGACGCGCGTCGTGCAATTGATGAACTTTCACAGGCGTGTGATGCACTACAACTACGGCAAGCTCTTTGGCAGCGCTGCCTCGTCGCTCGGGGCCATCTCGAACCCGAGTTCGGAACGATTGAGCATGGAAGGGTCGACTGCCTCCATCTCGTCTTTGTCACAGGCAAACGCCGTCAACGGTATACAGCCGAGGTGGTGCAGCGGTGAGGACGCCGAACTTTTTCGAGAACGGTGGGAGAAGCTCTTTGCAGAGTTTTGCGACGGCGATAAGGTTGACCCGAGCAAAATCTCGGAGCTGTATGATACGATGAAATTCGATGCGTTGCACAACAGGCAGTTCTTGGAATGGGTCTTCACGGCCCCGAAGAGCATGTTGGAGGACGACTATGCTCTCAAGGACGGCAAGGGCTCGGAGGAGACCAAGAGTGAGCATAAGAGCCCGAACGGTAGTAGCCCCGAAGGCTCCGACAAGACGGAGTCTTCGAGCCGATCGGTCAAGAAGCTGTTCCGCAGGCGGTCATTCTTGAACAACTTTAGGCACATGAGCGACGAAGGGCCGCCCGAGCAGTACTTCCGGCTCTACAAAGGCACCAATCAGGCCGCTGCCAAGGACGATCCGCGCACCGAGCCGTTGCAGGAGCTTTACCGACTGGCCAAGGTTCTGTTCGACTTCATCTGCCCTCAAGAGTACGGCATCTCGGACAGCGAAAAGCTCGAGATTGGATTGCTCACCTCACTGCCGCTCTTGAAGGAGATTGTGCAAGACCTGGAAGAGATGCAAGCGTCCAACGACGCCAAGGCCTTCTTCTACTTCACCAAGGAGTCTCACATCTACACGCTGCTCAACTCCATCATTGAAGGTGGGATAGAGACCAAGATCAAGCGCAGCACGATTCCAGAGCTGGACTATCTCTCGCAGATATGCTTCGAGCTTTACGAGTCCGAGACCAAGGCGGCGTCGGAAAGCGCGGTGGGCGATGAACCCACGTTTACCTACAGCATCCGCATCACCATCAGCCCCGGTTGCCACGTCTTTGATCCTCTGCACGTGCAGCTCGATAGCCGGCATTGCATAGGGTGCGCGCCGAGACGTAGCCTGACTCCGCACATTGACTGGCTGCAGGTGGTGAGAACGTTGCGTGCCAAGTTCAACCAGTACGTTCTTCCTGTTTGTTTTTGTATGCCCCCTTGACTTGGCCACAGATTCTCAAGACGCTAACTCTTGCCGTGCTTGCTTTCTCCTCTTTCCCCCCCATCCAGGGTCAAATTGCCCAAGACGTTCCTGGCGGTGAACCTGTCCGAGGCATTCACGTTCGAGGAACAAGAACGCATGGCAAACGAGCCTGATGTGCTGGAGAAGAAGGCCCTGCCGGCCGAAGATGTGCTCTCCGGCGCTGCTGCTCTTTCTGCCGAAGCTGCCGAAGCTGCCGATTTGTCCACTCCCGTGGGTGAATGAAGACGGGAGGGAGCTGTGTTGACAGTATCGGAGCGCAGTGTGTCATGTCGAGATCAAGGAGAAGAGAAGGAAGTGGATCTTCACAGTCGCACAGGAGAAGAGAAAAGAAAGAGGCAAGAGCAGCAAGATGAGTCAACAAGGTTAGTTAGGTACCTATAGATAGTCTGGCAGGACAAGTGACAGCACATCCTGTGCACATGTGTAGTATGAGAGTTATTGGCAAGGGGTGTGGGGAACATGGCTGGTGACGCGTGAGATGGAAGCAGAACATGATCTTCTTTATTAGCATCAGAAAGACGGGTCGTTGGCAATGCTTTGCAAGTGAAGTGAATAACCCTAGCCTCTACCTACGTAGAGGCTCGTAGTAGTCATGCCGACTCAGCCCGTCCGCTCAGCGGGCCGTGGTTTCCGAGGCCCCGGCGGCGCAAAGAGTGTCAAAGCAGAGTCCACACAGGATACTACCTCGGCGGTGTCAGGGCGTTTCCTTGATTGATCGAATACGACATGTGAGATACGGGGCATGTGCCCATGTGCCATCGACTTTTTCCTATCCCTGCAACCTGCGAGCAGCAGCATGGCGCGCCTTGGGGGTTCCTCTCGAGTCTCAGCTGTCATGTCAGCAGCTGCTCCATCCATCCAGCCTCTGTGGGTCGAAATCTTCTGGAAAAGCAAAATCCCCAATCAGAAATCAGATTGCAACCTGGGATTTTTTTCGGGCCGGTCTGTTTCGCATCCCCTGCACGGCGCGCTCCCACCAATCATGGAGCCTCACAGCTCTGGCAGCGTGCCAGAGCCGAGAGGCAGATTTGGAAGGATGGTTTTTTTTTCCTTGAACGTCGGAACGGACTTGACGCTCGACAGGCTCGGCGACGGAAGATAAAGGTCGGCGCTACTGCTCGACACGGAAGATGTCCCCATGGCCCCATGGGCGTTGCCAACAATGCCAAGAGACGGGAGAACTGGACTGGGGTTGGGCCATCAGGGAAAAGGGAGCCCGGGAGCGCCGCTGATGCATGACCCCCTTGCTTGTTGACAGTTGTGGTCCGTGGACTTGTGGTGTATGAACTGCGGCCTGCCCCAGTGCCCAGTGCCCAGTGCCCACCGTCTGCAGACTGCAATACTGATGCAGGCAGGTTTTTCATGCAGCCTGCAGGGCTGCTGAAGGCTGAAAGCCCAGGCGGCGGCTCCAAAAGGGGAAATTTCGAAAGCAGGGCCCCAGAACTGCTTTCCCTTTGAAGCGTCGTCTACTCAAGTGGCCGCGTGCGTTCATGACAAGCTCCAAGCTCGGGGCGCAAAGACGCGACGCTACTTCTGCTGGGTTGCGAAATCGGCTTTTCCCAAACCAAAGGCCTGCCGCGGCTGGTTGCTGGCATGCGAATCGTACATGGTTATGTAGATGGACTGGACTGCAAATCGTATGTAATTCCCATCTAGATTCTACCTACAGGCGCAAAGAGTTGGCCCCGACACCCTCAGCAGCAAGACCCGCCACCGTGTCTCTGGAAGCACACCAGTCCTGTTTCATCCGTGACATCGACAAGGATGGAGAGAGCCCAGTCTGGCAAGGCCGAAAGTTGATTCGTCCGTCCGGCCTGGGCGGGATTAGTACGATTGGCACTAATTTTTTTTTTTTTTTTTTTTT
>SRQA01000495.1:0-21549 GCA_018360365.1 Claviceps citrina | reverse complement strand
GTATTTATCCTTAAAGGTTAAGAGCTAATTTATCCTATTATAGCTTATTTTATAGTCTTAAAGGTCCTAATACACCTGCTAAAAGGGCCTTAGTAATTAATATGTTAGTAGCCTTTATGAAATTACTTTTTAAGCAAAAACTAGAGCGTAAGTCTTATAGTCTTTGCGCGCTATGCCTTGCAAGCGAGCACCTCTCACGCTATAACTTAGCTAGCTAAGAGCATCCTTGCTAAGGTAGCCTATATAAAGATGCTAAAGTTCTTTATTATTAGTATAAGAAGGGCATATAATTTAACTTAGCTATAAGCGTTAATTGCCTCTTTAAAGGTCTGGTTAGTAGGTGGCAAAGATTATAGTCGTGTTAGGGTCTGTAGTTATGTTCTTATGTTTAGAAGAGTAGTAAGAAAGAGGTTTGAATTTAAGGAAAATAATATTATACTTCCTAACTAGATTTATAATAATAAAGCTTTTTTTAAGAGGCCTAAAGCGTAGAGAGTTATTAATGCTATAGTACTAAACACTAGATTTTAAGAGTCTGCTCTTAGAGATAATATTTATATAAAACCCTTTAACTAAAGTAACATTATAGAGCGTAAGATCCTTAGTGTAAGCGCTATTTCTTCTATTTAAGATCTTCCTAATTACACGCATGCCTTTGCTAGAGATCTAGAAAGAGGTTATGCTAGCTTTAAGGAAGTTATTATTAGTATAATAGAAGGAACTAGGCACTAAGAGGCTAATATTATTAACTATATGCATTATACTATAATTGTTAAGAAGAGTGCTCTTAGAGAGCATATGCTTAGAGTTCTAAAGCGTTATGTAGATTCCCTATATTAAAGGAAAAGCGTTAATCTTAGAAGGGTTAAGGATTACTATACTTACTTCCTTAGGTGGAGGGAAATTATAAGCGTTACCCTTATTATTATTATTAATTTTCTAACTATTCTTTATAACTTTAGCGTAAAGGGACTCCTACTTACTACTCTTATAGCTTTTCTTAATCTTATTATAATCTTTTTTGCTTAGTTTGTAACTATTTTAAAATGCCTGCCTAGTTATAGCGGCACGCAGGTTATAACACTTAGCTAGGTTCTAATAGTAAAATTTAGGCTTCTAAGTAGCTTTATAGGGGCAATCTTTATTAATACTCTTTCCTTTGCCTTATTTCTTACTTGTATTTAGGTTATTAGAGCGACCTCTAAGTATAGAGAAGACTCCCTTACTATAATTATTAAAACTCTATGCTGCCTTATAATAAAGCGTAAATCTTTTAGTAGTATTATAAAGGTTAATAGTAAAAGGGAGCTTTTCTCTATACTTAAGAAGCTTTATAAGCTTTACTTATGCCTAGTCTAGCTAAAATTAAGCACTAATTATAAGAAGGAAAGATTAAATACTACTTGCACCCTTAATCTTATTAATATTATACTTCTTGCCCTTTATATAAAGCAAATACTACTTTATAAGCTAAAGATTAGGGTTATAATTTGCGTGCTTTGCCTCTTAGAGATAAGTGTTATAGTAATTTATAGCCTCTTAACGAAGAATAAGGTTGCTAATAAGGAAACGTAATTAAAGCTTTTTTATAATATCTTAAAGAGTAATATAAGAAGCGCTTTTTATAACCTTTAAAGATATGTTAGGTATAGAGATTAAAGCAAGGTCTTTAGTTAAGGTAAGCTCTTTATCTTCTTTTATTATTAAAGGTGTCTAATATATAATAGGGTTAGCAGGAGCTACAGAGGCTGCTTTCGCAAGCTCTTTAGTCTTTTTAATCTTATTAATTATTATTATGTAGATTATTGCTTTAACTATATGTGCGATCTAAGTCTTTAAAGCTATCTCTTTAACTTTTTTAGCTTTATAGGACTAAAGGTTACTCTAATATTTAGCTTAGGTCTAGCTAAAGGCATCTTATATTATAAGGCTCTTATTAATCTTTTTTAAATCCTTTAAGACTACTATAGCCCTTACTATAAATAACATAGTAGGAGCTTTAATAATATTACTTAGCTACACTAGGAGATCTAGATTAACTAATTCCTAGATATCTTAACTATTAGTAGTAACTTTAAGCGTATTAATTTATTCTTCTTATTTATTAGGGGAAGATAGCTTAAGGTTATTAGGGGCGCGAAGAGTATTATTAGTTTCTATCTTAATAAGGAATTAAGGGATTAGATTAAAAGAAAAAGGGGAGCTTTAATTAAATAATAGGATCTTTAGTAAGGATAAATCTATGCTTTAAAATATAGTAGATATATAATAGGAAGTTATAAGTCTTATTAACTTCCTAGGCTTATAACTCTAGCATAAAAGAGGCACTAGTACAGATACATAATAGTATAACCTATCTAGATATATAAATATAAAAGAGAGAGAAAAAAGAGGGAAAAAAGAAAGCCTAGATGTGGGCGGAAAAGAGCTCCTGTGTGCCCTAGTGGCGCACAGGGCAAAGGGCGGTGACTGCGCTCTTTGCAATAAAGCGAGATGACTATCTAAAGGGTTCCACACACGTGACCACGGGCGACACCAACCAACACCCCCGGCGGCCAACACTGGAAAGTCCAAAACCATGCTCCCCTTTCACGCTTCACCACCGGGCCAGTTCCAACCGCGACAGTGACAAATTCTGCAAACATGCGGTCCTTGTCAGCCGTTGTCTGCGTCTGCGCCCTGGCCGTCCTCCCATGGGCAATCTGCCACGAACCCCAACGCCCCCTGCACGACGCCAAGCTGCCTCGGCCAATCCACCCAGGCGCACCGTCACCCGCAGACGACGACGACGCAGCTCCCTCGTACCGTGCCGCGCTGCTTCAGCTGCACAAGCAACTCGTGTCCATCTCGTCCATCTCCGGGGACGAGAAGGCCGTCGGCAGCTTCCTGGTCGGGTACCTGACGGAGCACGGCTACCATGCCGAAATGCAGTCCGTCGAGCCCAGCGACGGCACGTCCAGGCGCAAGCAGCGTTTCAACGTGCTGGCCTGGAGAGGCGAGCGGGAAGGGGTAGCATCGCCCAGGGTCGCGGTATCGAGCCACATTGACGTCGTGCCGCCTCACATCCCCTACAGCATCGGCAGCGGGACCATCACCAAAGACACCATCATCAGGGGCCGAGGCTCGGTCGACGCCAAAGGCAGCGTCGCCTCCATCATCTTGGCCCTCGAGCAGCTGCACCATGCCGGCAGCATCAGTCCCGACGACGTCATGCTGGTCCTCGTCGTCGGCGAGGAGACGACCGGCGACGGCATGAAAGCCTTCAGTGACTCCCTCTCCAGGGCCGACCCGCCGCGCCGCTTCGAGGCCGTCGTCTTCGGCGAACCCACCGAGAACAAGCTCGCGTGCGGCCACAAGGGCGGCCTGTTCTGCGACGTCGTCGCCACGGGCGTGCCCGGCCACAGCGGATATCCCTGGCTCGGGAAGTCGGCCAACGAGCTCATGGTCCGCGCCATGGCCAAGATCCTCGACGCAGACCTGGGCAGCTCGGAACTCTTTGGCAACACCACGTTCAATATCGGGCGGTTCGATGGCGGCGTCGCCGGCAACGTCATTCCCGAAATGGCCAGGGTGAACTTTGCGGCGAGAGTCGCCATCGGGCCGGAAAGCTCTGGCCACGAAGTCGTGCGGGAGAGAGTGCAGGCCATCTTGGATGAGGTGGATAAGGAGGCGTTTGAACTGACGTGTACGCATGGGTATGGCTCTGTTGAGTCGAACTGTGATGTCGATGGTATGTCTTTTTCTTCTTCCCCCCCTAAAAGCCGAGTACTGATGGTGGGTCCAGGCTTCGAAAAAGTCACAGTCAACTACGGCACAGATATGCCCGGTCTGGCCGGTAACCATACGAGGTACCTGTATGGTCCCGGCGATATCTTGGTGGCCCATGGCGCGAGGGAGAACCTCAAGGTCGCAGACTTGGAAGAGGCTGTCGAGGGGTATCAAAAGCTGATCTTGCATGCGCTGAAACAGTAGCGCATTGACGAATCTATAGGGTATATAGACAGGTATCATGAATCTATCATTGTTGCTTCCAGGGACTACTATTGCCCCCCAACCACCTGGGCCCATCGGTCCGGCATGAGCTTGCTAAAGTCAAACTTCCCATCTTCACCCTTCTCCACCGCGCCCTTTTCCGTGACAACGGCATCAATCAACTCGGCAGGCGTGACATCAAACGCCGGGTTCCACACATTGATCCTCTGGTCCGCCGTCGCAACGCGAACCTTGGAGCTCTCGTCGACGCTGCCGTCCGCTCTGATGACAGCGCCGGTAATCTGCGTCAGCTCTTGCCCCCGTCTTTCCTCAATCTTGATGCCGTCACCCGTCTCCGTCTCCAAGTCAATGCTGGTGGTCGGTGCTGCGACCATGAACCTGATTCCGTGGTGCCTGGCCAGCACGGCGAGCTGATAGGTACCGATCTTGTTGGCCGTGTCCCCGTTGCGGACCACCCGGTCGGCGCCGACAATGACGGCCGCGATATTCGCCCCGGTCTTCTTGGTCCGGAACAGCGACGCCGCCATGGAGTCGGTGATGAGCGTGCTGGGGATCCCCTCGTGCACGAGCTCAAACGCGGTCAGACGGCTGCCCTGGTTGTAGGGTCTGGTTTCGGTGCAAAAGGCATGGCGGAGCTGCCCGTTCGCCTGGAGCGTGCGGATGATGCCCAGGGCGGTGCCGTGGCCGGACGTGGCCAGCGATCCCGTGTTGCAGTGCGTGACCACGGAGACGGGGTTCTCGGCAGCGGCGCCGACCCGCGCCCGGAGCCACTCGGCGCCGTGATGGCCAATGGCAAGGTTCGTCTCGAGATCCTTCTCGAGAATCGTCTCCGCTTCCGAGATGAAGGCCTCGACGATGGCTTCCTTGGAGCCGCCGGCGGCGGCGGCCGATCGAATGCGCGCCTTGAGCTGGTTGATGGCGTTGGTGAGATCGACGGCCGTGGGCCGGCTCTGCTTCAGGTAGTCGAGCGCCTCGTCGATGTGGCGAATGACTTCCTGGGCGGTGCTCCCGGCCACGGGCCCCGTGAAGAGCTCGACGGCGAGCCCCAAGCTGGCGACGATGGCGATGGCCGGGGCACCGCGCACTCGCATGGTGGCGATGCTGTCGAAGGCTTCCTGGCGGGTCGACACATCGTCATAGTGGAACTCGTGCGGCAGGCGAAGCTGGTCGAGGACCTCGAGCTTGCCTCTGGAGTACCGGACCGCCTGGAGCGTGGACATTGTTTAAATCTACCGACCGGGATGTACGGTGCCTGGTGTTTTGGCCCCGGGTCACCGAGTGTGTCCTTCCGACTCCTGCCCCGTTTGCCCCTCCAAAAGTCCTGGGCCAAGTCGTGTCGTCGCGCGATTCTGCCACACGACCCCGCCAGGGTGTGAGCGTCTTCACCGCTTTGATGGCTAATCAGATGTAGAGGAAGGAGCCAATAAGTGGTCATGGTCCAACGTCCATCAATCCAGACAACAACGATCCTGCAGACCACGCGAACATACGATGCCAATGGAACCAGTGGCTCTCTTTGGCCATGGAACAGCAGTCATCGACGTCAAAAGTGACAGGTACACTGCCTTGCCGCCCGTTTTTGTGTTCGTGTCACTCGGTCACTCTCAGCTAACACCGGCATGCGCATACAGTCGAGTACTTCGATCCTCATAATGTCTACAAGCTCCTGGCCCCGGGCCTGATTCCCCGACTGCCTCTGCGCAACTTGCATTGGCAGTCCCATGTTGGCCCGCTGCGATCAATCGATACCCTGCATGTCAACCTGGTGCAGGGCGATGCCACGGAACCGACCGAGCCGAGCAGCTCCAAAGAAAGGCGGCCGTCTGTGAGTGCCTCGCTGGACGATGGCTTTCAAACACAGCAAGTGGGCGGCCACGACGGCTCGTCCGACGCCGCGGACAGGCAGACTCCTGCAACGAGACCTGTGACCGGCAGCCTGCGACGCCATCAGATTCCCGGCCTTCGGAGCACGCCCTATCTCAAGGTGCTGCTAGTGCGCTGCGACGACAACGACTCGTACAAGAATACGGTGAGGAACGAGGTCCGCGAATGGATCAAAGTCCAGACCTCTCCGTCAGGCAGTAGCAGCACCGGCGCCGGCACCGGCACCGGCAGTTCCAAAAAGGCGAGCACCCAAGAGAAGCACGATGCCTTTGAGTGGCTGGTCGTGCACGTGGTGATTCCCAACACCGTCGCGGCGACGCAACCTCGCAGCAGCAGCGGCAGCAAGTCAGATGGACTATCGGCGGACAAGGCCCTGGCGACGTCGCGATGGAGAACCGGCTCGACTCCGTTGCTGGAGAAGTTTCGATCCAACTTCAACTCGTCCGGCAAAGGTGCGCCGGATCGGATCGCGCAGATCCGGATCGGCGTCAATGATGTGCCGTATGATCATCTGCCGAGAGTGGTCCCGGCCGTACCGTCCGGGTACTCGGAGACGGAGCAGGATGCGGAGATTGCATGGAACGACTTGATGGGCAAGTTGAAGAGCCTGATTCTCACGTCATTTGACATGCGCGTGACGCAGTACGAGGAGGATATCAAAGAAAAAGACAGCCAGCGAAGCTTGCCTGGCTGGAATTTTTGCACATTCTTCATCCTGAAGGAGGGCTTGGCCCGGGGGTTTGAGAACGTCGGGCTTGTCGAGGATGCTCTTGTGGGGTACGACGAGCTCGGTGTTGGTCTCGACACCGTCATTCGTGAACAGGCAGAGAGTGGATCGCCGGAGAAGCACGGAGGCGCCATGCTGCCCTACACGGAAGACCTGAAAAGGACGGCGAAACGGTCGCTGGCAGAGCTGTTGGGGGACGCAAGCGAGGATGAGGCCGAAGACTTGCAGAGGCAGCAGACGTCGGACGACCAAGTCGACGACATTCCGATCAACTCGTCAAAGAAGCCGTACCGAGACATGATTCTCGCCAACCAGGTTTCCGTCTTTGATTTCCGATGCTACTTATTCTCGAGACAGGTCGCCCTGCTGCTCCGACTGGGCAATGCGTCAGCGACCAGGGAGGAGCTCCTGGCCAAGCTGGAAGAACAACGCAAGGCGATCCTCCACGGCGTCGCGCCATTGTTACCGCCGTTGAGTACCGACGATGGATCAGAAAACCTGGCCATGCTTTCCGAGGTGTGCCGGCGGACATTGGAGTTCATTCCCTGCATCTCCCAGGTAATGCGGGAGGACATTAGTTCTTCCCTGTTGGCCGATGCGAACAAAGGCCTCGGGCCTGATGCACAGGTCACGGAGCTGGGTCCCCTGCTCTGGGAGGTGGTGAGCAATCAGACGGCGTCATTTGCCTTCACGGTAGCTCAGCAAATTCTGGCTCAGACCATGACAAAGGCCCTTCCCATTCCTCCGACCACGCTCAGCGGCGGAGACGGGGCGGAAGCCAAAGCATCGATCCCGGAGCCCAAGACGATGATGCATCCGGCGAGGACATCCTCGCTTCACAGGCGCGCATCGCCACGGCGTCCCATTACGACCGGCTTTCCTGCGCCTGCGCATGGGCCCGGGCGACCGCCAAACGTGGCGGAGCAGGACTCACAGAGCTCATCCTTTCTCAAGACGGGCCTTGAGGAACTGTCTGCGCAGCGTGCTGAGCTGTACTTGGTGTCCAGGAGTGTTCTTGACGGACTGGGACAGTCGCGAGGTTGGCGCAATGGATGGAGTGACGCGCCATTGGCCGGCGACCCGAAGGTGGATGACATGGAAGACATGGAAGAGATTGATCTCGATGGCAATGACGACGACGATGGTGCATCGACTACGAAGGGCGGGTCTGGCAGGTCTGGCAAGTCTGACGGGACACCGGTTACCACGTCCTCTTCGTCTGTGGGCATCGAAAACCAAATATTGAAAACAGCCCTCGACAATACGACAGATTACTATCGGCTCTATGAAATCCTCACTGACAAGGCCTTGGTCCACTTCACGGTTGCCAATCACAGCCACGCCATGCATGCGTGCGAGGCCGACATGGCCGTGCTAAAAGCACACCTGAAAGAGTACAGCGCGGCGACATCCATGTTCCTAAAAGCCACCCCCTTTTTCGGCATTGGCGGTTGGAGCAATCTGGAGCTGTCGATGCTTGTCATGTACTGCAGATGTCTGGCGGAGCTCAAAAGCAATGCCGAGTATGTCAGGGCAGCCCTGACGCTTCTGGTCAAGTCTTGTTCCATTGAGCGAGAGAGACGACTTGAGAAGTCGTCGTCATCGTCGTCGGCTTCGCCGGCACGCAAGTCGGTCATCGCTGACTTGTCGCCGGTCCGGGACATTGCGCAGAGGCTATTTTCGTTTACGACGGAGCTCCCCTCGGAAGTCATGGCAGCGCTCTCCAAATTTTTCATGGACGTCGAGCTGGTTGGCTCGCCGGAATATCACGAGGGCTGCGATAGCTGCTCCCTAACCATATCCTTGCGAAGCTTGCTGCCGCAGGAGATCAAGCTGGATGCCGCCAAGTTGAGGATTGCCTGCCTAGACGGAGGGCCATGCAAAGAAGTCAACTTTGAAGCCACGAAAGAATACGTCATCGTGCCGGGCAAGAACAAGATCTCGGTCCAGACAAATGTAGGTATCTTTTTTGTCCCTGTTTTTACAGTTTGTTGGATATGCTGAGTGAGAAGGAAAAAAGAAAAAGAAGGGGCGCTGATGGAGAATTACAGTCAGTTTCACCAGGCAGCTATCGTGTCAGCCGGCTGGCCCTCACGTCGAGCAACCTGCTGTTTCATCACGAACAGGATGCGAATCAGTTGCCGGTGCGGACGAGCGACATGTTCAGAGATGCCGACGTGACCTTGTTCCAGCGCACGAACGGCCTCAATGTTCAACTGACGTCCAGCAAGCACATTAGTCTCGGCAAAAACAACGCGCTCGACTTGGTGGTGACGCCTGGATGGAACGCGCTGAAGAGCTGCGACGTGCGCGTCCGGCCTGCAACCGGGGGCCTCCGCCTCTTGACCACAGAGGCCAAACCGGTCACGGAGTCGTCATCGACTTCATTCGCCAAGCCGCCGGAGCCTGGGGCCGTGTTTCTCGGTCCGATAGCACCAGGTGGCCGGGTCACGGTGCGGTTCCCGTACTCCATCGAGCAGGACCTGGGAGACGTCTCGGTGCGCGTGGAGGTCACCTACGTCACGGACGCGGGCGAAACGTTCCATCTCGCCAAGTCGGTCATGATTCCGGTATCGCTCGCAGTGGGAGTCAATGTGCAGGACGTGTTCAAGCACGATGCCCTGTTTTCGCGCTTCAACATCGAAACAGCATCTCCAAGCCCCCTGCGGCTGCTGAAGAGCGAACTGCTCGAGTCCGACCTGTTCGCGACCTCGTTTGGATTCGCGCCCGCGATCCCCGTCATGATCTTTCCCAAGCAGCAAGCCGCACTGCTCTACAAGATCACGAGAAAGGCGGGTGCCAAAGCCACGGCGACGGCGGGCAGGACGCTCCGACTCAAGCTGCACTACAGCGTCTTGCAGAGAGAGATTGAAGAGCTGATCCAGCAGTCCGTCATTGCCGGGCTGAGGGATACGCCGCTCGAGCTCTATTCCATGGTCACGGCCGCGCGCGTCCTGGAGGAGACGAACAGGGGCCTCCAGGCACACGATCTGGAGCGCGCGGCGCTCGTCGGCCACGTCACGACCGCGTATCTCGAGGGCGTGCCCTGGGCGCATCATTTCCGGGGCATCGGACTCGTCCCTGGCACCAAGGACGATGCGGCGACCAAACTGGCCGAGTTTCTACACACGTGGCAAAAGCGGCATCCCCGCATGCCCATCCCGGGAGCGACGACATCATCCTCGTCACTTTCCCTGGAGCAGTGCTGCTCCATCACCATTCCCGTCGAGGTCCCCTCCCTGTCTGTCGTGCACACGGCCGACATATGCATCGACCCGTCGGTGTTGGACCACTTTGCCGGACACCCCGCCGCCTTTGTCAACCAGGTCCTGCCGGCGACTCTGCACCTCAAATGGACACGGGTCTGGGACACGGACGGGCTAGCGCGCCCGGACCAAGAGTTCAGCTACGAGGTGTCGGCCCCGTCCGACACGTGGCTCCTGGGCGGCCGCCGGAGGGGGCACTTTGTCATCCCGGGGTGGTCCCCGGGGGGCAAATCCCCCGCAAGCACCATGTCCTCGACGGCCGAGACCGAGGCCGAGATCCCGCTGGTCCTCATCCCCCAGCGAGAGGGCCAGCTCGCGTATCCGAGCGTCGAGATCAGGGAGGTGCCCTCGTCGTCGTCGACGACGACGACGACGACGACGACGACGACGACGACCAAGACGGAGGACGGGGCCGGGGCCGAGACGCGCAAAACGCCGCCGTGCGAGGTGGACTGGAAGAATGTCGGCGAGACGGTCCGGGTCGTGGCCGAGAGGCGGAGCGTGACGGTCAGTCTGGACGCGAGCGGTCCGGGCGGCGGACCGCTCGTCTTTGAGAGCGAGGCACTGGGGGGGCGGGGACGAGGGCGGAGGGGGAGGATTGTCGCGTGAGAGGGGCGGGTCGTGAGCGAGGCGGGGGGTGTGTGCATTAAGAATGGACGTGTCTCACGGGTGGGTGGGTGAGACGGACTGCCTTGGACTTGGGTGGTGTGCTTTGTTCTTAAAACTACTATTACTATATAAGACTACACAGACTATATAAGACTACATAGACTACATAAGACTACACAGACTACACAAGACTACACAGACTACACAGACTACACAAGACTATAGATACACAAAACTCTATAACAACCAAAAGCAAGGCACCTTCCCCCCCCTCATCCATCCTTCCATCCATCATCCATCCATCCACCCACACACACACCCACCCACCACACACACACACACACGTGACACGCATGAAAACGCCACTGCCGCACAGGCCCACAGCCGCTTCTCCCAGGGACTAAAATCTGCGCTGGGCACTGGGCACTGGGCACTGGGCACTGGGCACTGACATACCCTACATGTATGAAACGGGGCGGAATGCACTGCCCCCGCACCGGCACCCGCACCGCACCCGTGGGCGCAGGATGGATGCGTGGCATGACGTGGCGTGGCGTGGCACGGCAGGCACGGCATACCACCATGTTTACAATGGTGCATTATTCGCGCGGCACACAATGCTGGACTCAACGAGCCGTGCAAAACAATACAGCATAGTGCTGTTTTACTTATTCATCTAACCGAAGGCTCTTTTTCCCTTCAAAACCCCGTGGTGCGGACAGGGAGGAAGGAAAAGAACAAGGAAGCGAAGACCAAAGACGAAACCGGAAAAGGAAAAAAAAGGGGGGGGAAGAACAGGTTTTCCTTGTTACACCCAATGCCCGGGATTAGCCAGAGCAGGCTGAGGCTGTGAGACGCGGCGTCGTCAGCTCGTGCATCCAGTGCTCTCGCGTGCGCCGCCTGTCCAGCTGCTCTCTTTCCAACGCTTCAATAATGCTCAAATTCGAACGAATCATGACGATTGAAGAAGAATGAAAAAAAAAAAAAAAAAAAAAAAAAAAAAAAAAAAAACAAGAATGGAATGACGCGTGCCGGTGCGCCTTCGTTTTCTCCTGTAACGCCTAGAGTCTATGGTTCCGCGTATGTCCCCTGACCGAACAGCATCTGCCGAGGGCGAGGGTCTGGTTCGATGCGATGCGCCGCAGAGAACAAACAAGTGGAGGAAGTGGGAAATGATCAAAGCGTGTTGCTCTAGTGAGCAGCCAGCGGTACCGCTGGCAGTGTCTCGCCCCCGTCTTGAGCGACGGGAAGAGGTGATGAATGATCCGATGCAGCACGTGGTGGAGAAACACGGTATGCAAGGCCCGAGAGTTTGAAGCAGTCTTGGCCCAAGTCGCACGCTATTCAATGTGCAGGTGCTGATCACGTCGTGGCTAATGTACGAGGAGAGAAACCGGTACACGTCATCGAATGTCGCGCGCTTGTCCCCTCTCACCACTAGAGTGGCGGCGACACACAAGCGTGTTGAGCCCACGGTGTCAACAGAAACAGTGGGAAAAGGAAGAAAGTATGGAACAAAGATGTGCGCGCGTAGGCTGTGGGTATATTGCCTGGACGGGCCGCTGGGCAAGGCCATGCTGCAAGATGAGGCTGGGTGATTCGTAATTCATGTTATGCTCGACTGGATGCTTGATTTTGCTTGTGGTGGTGGTAGGAGGAGGATTCGGCTTGGCTGCCAGCACGCTCGCAGTGCCGGTTGAGCCGTGACTTGCGCCAGGCAGACGGGAGTAGAGAAGAGGGGGACGACGAGCATCTGGCCAGATGACCCTCGTTTATTTTCCGCGGGTACCGGTTGCGGTGATCTTGGTCGTGCTCATGAGGTCGCCAATGTACTTTTGCAGGAATTTGTTGTTGCTGTCCAACTTGTCGTGCTCTTCCCTGACGGCCTCGATGCGGTTGAAAATGGTGATGAGAGATTCCTGCAGGAGCTTGGCGTGTCTACCTTGAGTCAGCTGCGTGATCGGGACACAGTGGACATTTGTTTGTGCAGAAATGGACAAGAGCCGGGCAGCGCAGTACGAATGTCTGCCAGCCCATGTGATTTGTGACTTACCTCCGCAGCTCTTCCCTGGCTTCTCTGCCCATGCGGTCAATGTCCTCACTGCTTCGTCTGGGACTCATGGCTCTGACATCGTCGGGCCCGAACTGCGCGTCGACCGGCCCGACGGCCGAGCTGTCGCGATGAACTGCCAGAGGGCCGCTGCTTTTCCGGCTCGGCAATCGAGGGCGCCTGGGAATCGGATGATGCATGACAGGCCCGGGCCCGGTGCTCTCCTCGTTCGTCTCCGACGGGACTGTTGAAGCGGCGGAATCGGAGCGTTGGATGGGGCAGGCGCTGCCATTGTCGCCGTTCGCCTGCGACTCGTGCTCGTCGGACATGGCGACCGGAGTGTGTGAGGTTTGTACAGACGAGAAATGGAGGGGATTGTGTGTGGTGACGGAGCGGAGGTGGCAGATGATGATGAGCGAAGCCGCGTCACGCGAAGTTGTGGACAGGGCGTTGGAACGGATCCGGTCTCTCTTCCGGCCTGGCGCTCGTCGTCTTGTGTCTCCCCCGGGCGACAGATGGCGAGCAGAAAAGGGAGAAGATATGAGCGAACGGAAAAGTGTGGTTGATCTGGCTGTTGTGGCGGTGGGCGACGAAAGGGCGTTGAAACTTGAAAGGGAGAGGCGGTGGATAAATGGGAGGAAGATGGCGGGCTGCAGACGCCGGCCAGGGGGTGGAGAGGAGGGGGTTAAGGTTAAGGGGCGTGGCAGGGGGTGGCGGGGGGTGGCGGGGGGGTGGCCGAGGGGGGCGACGTCGGCACGACGTGTTCAGCAGGGCGCGAGGAAGGTTGCACAGGCAGGTGCGACCTGCACCTGTCTCTGGTGCAGGCAGCTTCATACCTGCCCACCTACCTAGGTACCTACCGAAGACAGTGGCTGGCAGACTGGCAGTGACGTTTCGGAACCAGGAATCGGCAAGGGGGGGGTGTGCAGCCGCCGGCGAGGCCGCGTTTGAGCTTGCGGCGGACGGCCAATGAAAGTTCCCTAAGCGGGCTATAACGCTGGAAACAGTGGAAACAAAGCAACAAAGACGCCATCGCAAGGGTCGGCCAGCAGTGAGCAGTGAGCACTGAGCACAGCCTTTCACTGTCCTGTCCCGCGTCCAGGCACGCCGCACCGCCTCAGTCAAGACTCGAGTGCGTGCCCGCGGCCACTCTGACGTCATGCGGCATGACCGGGATGGCGCGGCAGGCGGGCAGAGACATGCCAGCCAGACAATGCTGACTCAACTCGAAACCCGAAACCCGCACCGCCGAATGCTGCCCCATGGCGTCGCGACAGCCGGCGCTTTTTCGTTGGCGCCGACCTCGGACAGGGCGGAGACGTCGCTGCCAAAAATGACTCAAAGCGGCCCTGTTCTTTGTCGCAGCGATAGACATGTTGACTATTGATGTTTGACTGTGTTATGCATCAGCATGCCATCATGGGTGTGTGCAGTGGCGAAAACGTGACTGACTGCACTGCGACAGCCGTGGGGCCTGACAGAAAGAAATGCCGCGCTGCTTGCCGTAACCGACGTGGGACTTGATTTCATCTGGATGGTTTCTTTTTTTTTTTTCTGCTCACGGATAACTTCGAGGTTGGTAATGCCATGACTGCCAGTCCGCCAGACCTGAAAACGGGGTGGGGCTTCGTGGACCGATGAAAAAAAGAAATGAACAATGGAAAATGCAAAATACAAAATGCAAAACTGAACAAAACTGATTGATGATTAGCCCCATGCAGCATGCAGCCATGCACACCGAGTGGGGTCCAAGCGAAATTGGCCCACTCAGGATCCTTTCCCCAACCCTGCACTGTGCAGGCCGCAGCCAGACCCATGACGTCACCTCCGCAAACGGGGACTGGGCTGCACCCAAGTTCCAACGTGTTTGACAGAGCGGCCGAGCGGGTCCGCTTTCTTCATCCCTCCTCCCAGGAAAAAAGAGAAAAAGAAAAAGAAAAAGCACGACATGTCGGATTGCATTCCATTCCACGGGGAAGGGATCGAAAAGGGGATCCCCAAATGGCAAAACTCGTTCGAAAGAGAACAGGGGAATGCAGCGAAGAGGGAAAAAAAAAAAAAAAAAAAAAGTGTTGCATTTCCTAATTGGAGCAGATTGCACTGCACCTCTTTACGAAAGTCGGATGGAAGAGGTTGCCGGCGTATATATATATATATATATATACACGGAAAGGAGGCACGCGGGAACCCGTCCTGGCGGGCTACGAACGGTATGACGAATTCCAAGGAAATGTATGGCTGCCACCACGCCACGCGTGCACAAAACACCTCCCGCAAAACCTTGAAGTTAAGCTTAACCAGGAAACAAAAAAGTCTAAAAAAAGACTAGTAAGAAAAGAGAAGAAGAAGAAGAAAAATAGGGAAAAAAGAGAACATTGTCAATCTGCCGCTTCATCGCCGGCGGGGAGCAAGCTGAGGTTACGTTGCGACAACTCTGCACTCATATCTCCATGAGCCCCCCCCCCTTTCTTCCCCCTTTTTTTTCCGTCTCCCACGGCACTTGTACACTTGTACCCCCCCCCCCCTTCCGCACATTCAACATCGCCGCCGCTGTGCAGTTGCCAGTAGTCCAGTGGGACGTCCACAGTCCACACTGCACAGTCCTCTCGTGTTGCCCAAGGCTAGAGGCCACAGGCAGGCCGCAGGCTGGCAGGTAGATTCGTCGGAACAAGCCGTTTCATGCGTCGCTGACTCTCTGGACCTGCCTATTCCGGCAATTCTCGTGTGATTTGATTTGATTTGATTCGAGGTTTCCCCACCCCGGCCCGGTGCGTGAGTCATACTTCCACACAAGATACAGTCCCTCACTCATTCTTTGGTCTTTGAACAAACTTGGAGTAGACCCTGGGCGGAGGAGAGGGCCGCCACGACTAGCGTATTGCTCTGGAAATCCATGTGAAGAAAAACAGGTCTTGTTTGTTTTTTTACATTTGAACTCTATGCCATCGCGGGGCGGGCCTAAAACTTGCTTCCCCTGGGTGGTAATCCTTTCGTTATACGTGGTCCAGCCAGCCATACCGCGGCTAATACATCTATCCCTCATTTTTTAAAGCTTTTGGAGCCCTCAGCCGAGAATGATCGTATTACCAAGCCGGTTCCCGAAAAATCCGATCTCACCTCAGTCGGACGGAAGGAACCGAGAACCCACATCTTGGCACAGTTGGAGTCCGCGCAACGAGACGGCAGCGGCACGGCAAGCAAGCCACGGTGCTTGCTCTCAAAGTCCCATGCCCCCCCGCGCACAATCATTGCCTTGCCCCGAAAAAAGCATAAGACGTGGCTTCGTTGCATTCACGCGTCTTCCACCTCAAACTTGACCAAGAGGGAACACCGCGTCTCCCGGCCCTTGGTGTCCATCATCCGGATGAAGCTCCACCCGGGCACGGCATAGGATAGCCGAACCGCAGACACGGCACACACCGGGTTCGTGGCCCAAGCGTCATCGCTCTTGATCAGCATGCGCAGGAAGACGAGCTCATTGTCGTCGTAGGTCCACTCCAGGGTCTCGTCCCAGAGCGGCTCCGTCGGGGGCGGGTTGTCGCCCCGGTGCAGCAGCATTTTGCCCAGGTGGCGGTGGTGCCTGTGCGCCGACGTCTTCCTCTTGTGCGTCTCTCCCTCGATCGGCCCCGGACTGTAGAGGGTGCAGGTGAGGTAGGGCCTGAGCGAGCCCGGCTCGCGGTCCTCGTCGTCGACGGGCACGTCCGTGGCCCCCGCGACATGCAGCCGGAGCTTCTTCCTCTTCGTGCCCGTGCCGCCGCATGGGAAGATGTTGCCGTCGCCGCCTTCTCGGAGGGGCGCCGGCTTGAGGACGTAGCCTCCTGAGCCGCTGAAGAGCGCGCCGTTCAGCTGGTTGCTCGTCCCAAACGTCTGCCAGTTCAGGGCGCAGATCTGGGCGCCAATGGCCCAGAACTGGAGGGGCTGGAGGTTGGACGAGGAGACGCGGGTGCCCCGCGGGTAGACGCGCATGAGGTGCTTCGCGTTGTGGGCTGCGATGGAGATGGCGTCCTCGGGCAGATGCGACGACAGGGCCGACTCGGAGACGTTGATGAGGTGGTGGTGCGGGCCGTTGGTCAGCGTCCCCGGGTTGTACCATGAGTTGTCGATGGGCTTGACGGACTGGGCGTAGACGCCCAGATCGGCCAGCTCGGGGATTATCCCGCCCGTGGCCGCCGCCTTCTTGTTCTCCCTGTACTGTCTCCGAGCCTCCCTTGCCTCCCTTGCCTCCCCTGCCTTTGACGACTGCTGCTCGTCGTCGTCGTCGTCGTCGTCGTCAGCAGTGGCCGAGTCACTCTCCGACTCGCTCTCGCCAAGGTGATACTCCACAATGACGCAGATGCGAGCCCCCAGGTCCGCCAGCGACACGTGCACATCGTCAAGTTCCTGCTCGCGTTGTCCCTTGCGCCGAACCGGCTCCGACAAGAGCCGGTCCCCAAAAGTCTCCCTCATGATCTCGACCAGACGTCTCTGGCCATGTTCCCCGCAGTGGTTCTCGAGAGACAGCAGAATGGGCGCCCGGACGAAGCCGTCATCTCCGGCAGCCGCCGCAGCCTCCTGGTCAAACACATCCCGGATGGTCTCGCAGACGGCCCGGAAGGGAATGTGCGACACGAGCGTGAAGCCATGCGTGACCTTGGGCTCGTCCGCATCGTCGTCATTGTCCCACGCGTCAATCTCGACGCACCGCGACCCCGTCCTCAGGGCCGTCTCGTACGCCGTCGCCGAGGACTCGCCGTACAGCTGATGGGCCATGAGGTACGTGTTGTGGCTCGAGCTGATGTAGTACTCGGGCAGTGGCCGCGACCGGTCCAGCAGCGACGCGGGGACGTCGAAATGCGACTTGCCGAGCAGGTTGCGCAGCGCCGGCGTGGACTCGGCGACGTGCACGCCGGCGTCGGCCTCGGACAGGATCTCGTTCTTGGCCAGGAAGCGGCGCAGTGACTGGCTGACCCGGAGCTGCTGCTTCTCGAGCTGGGCCCTGTGCGTGCCGCGGCCGCCGCTGCCCACGCTGTCGACGCCCATGTCTCCGCCCGGGTCCTGCTCATCTTCGTCGTCCTCGCTGGGCTTGCCGGGGCCGAAGGGGTTGAGACGGCCAAGCTTTTGCGAGATGCGACTGTCCGACATGGCTGCGGTAGGGGACTTGAGCTGTGCCGCCGGCCCGTTGTAGATTTCTCGTCGTGAACATGCAACCGGGCCGATGAAGTTCGATGACGCGTAGGGTAGGGTAGGGGAGGACGACGTCATTTGGGCAAGATTTGCCGACTGGTTGCATCACGTGCCCTGCTTACCACGAACGTGTGCTTGCTCTCTTTTTTTTTTGCCCGTCTGTCCTCGGCCCGGCGGGGGTTGCCGGTTTGTATGCATCCGGTTGTCAAAATCGTAGATTCGGTCCCGAGACCCTTCCTCTTTTATTTGTCTTGTATACACGTTAATGATATATATCTATTCGACCCGCACAACGTGCTTGCCTTCGCCGTGTCCGGAGGGTGGTGCCTGAGTGATGCCTGAGGCTGAACACCATCATGCCCGAATGGTCAGGCATCCACAACTGCCCCACCACGACCCGCACGTTCAAAAGGGCTCTGAAAATTTCTGCCGCGCCTCCACCCTTTTCCTTTCCTCTCCATTCAAATATGAACAACGCAAATAACAACGTTCAAGTTTCTCTCCGCGATGCCCGGCCCGAGGTGCGCTTTTCACGAGGCTGCGCCCACGACCGCCGGGGAGTTTTAGAGACAGGGACGGAGAGTGAAATCGAACAATCTTGGGTGCGGTGCTTCCCCGGCCAGCATGGTCAGCATGGGGAGGATCGCAATGATTGAGCGTACATTTTTCTTCTTCTTTTCTTTCCTGTCCTTTTTTCTTCTAAAGAAAAGGAAAGCGAGTCTGTGTTTGTGTGTTTGTCCGGCGGCACTGGCTTCTATCCCATTCAAACTGCGGAAGCCGTGCCACGTAGACCGAAGCAGGGTCGAAGCGTGCGCACGACGGTGTCTCGTCGGAGCGACTGACGAAGTTGGTGTTGCCGTTGGCGAGAATCGTTGTTGGCACCCTCCAAGGACGGATGCTGGCCAACAGTGTAGCTCACACACATGCCTTGCCATGTCGTGCCTTGCCATGCATGGCTTGTCCCCCCTGAAGCACTTAGTCACGTGTGCTGGCACGTGTGGTGCTTGATCTGAGCAATTGAACCGTGTTGCACATTCATCATCATCAACAGTCACTGCCGCATGCTGTCACGCAAGTCGACACTCCGAGCCAACAAAAGCGCCATGAGCCCCGCATTTATTTGCATTACAAGCATAATATATATATAGGTTAGGTATCTAGGCATACAAAGATGGCTTCATCAGCCGAGTTGCCTTCTCTTCCGTACATCCCCCCCCGAATGGGGAGATGCCGAGCGGTTCCATAAGAATCGTGCCAAGCAGGGGTCACCAGAAAACCCTGTTCCTGCTTGATGGGACCTTTTTTTTTCTCCTGGTTCCCTTTCCACCTAGAACCAAGAGAAGAAAGGAAAAGAAATATAAAAAAAACGCTCACGCTTTTTGACTGCGCGGCGAGATATGCAAAAACGAAAAAGACGCCAAATCCGTCGTCGTCCTTTCCTTTTGCGGGGGGTTTTTCCGTCTCAATTCATGGCCCGTATCAATGGCGCGTTCTTCTCTCGTTTGTCTTCGTTTCTGTCGTTTTTTTCGTCTGATTGTACCCAAAAAAAAAAAAAAAATCAAATCAAGGTGAAAAGAATAAGAAGGGGAAACTTGGATGTCGTTTCCTCTCCTTTTCGTTTTCGGTTTTTTTTTTTTTTTTTGGTGCTTTGTTTTTTTCTTCTTTTTTTTTTTTATTCCCCAGAGTGTTCTAACATGGTCTGGCAGTAGCTCCGAACGTTTTTGTTTTGGTGGCTACAGCATCGATGTATACGGAGAGATGATGAGCCTTTTGATTCGATTGCTGAAAAACGATCGGCTTAGCTCTCGTCGACAATGTTCCGCGCGGCGACCTCGAGGGCATGGAGGTCACGCTTGGCCTTCCAGCATGGCTCGCCGGGGCGGTAGCACCAGGGGGCCGGGT
Source organism: Claviceps citrina (assembly GCA_018360365.1). NCBI lineage: Eukaryota > Fungi > Ascomycota > Sordariomycetes > Hypocreales > Clavicipitaceae > Claviceps > Claviceps citrina. The sequence goes on along the minus strand of SRQA01000495.1, from coordinate 1,955 downwards.
TTGCGTCGGGGGCGGCCTCGGCGGCAGCCTCGCGCTTCTTCCAGCACAGGATTCGCGGGCCGTTGCACTCGGGCGGGAAGGAGCCGGGCTGGAAGGGCAGGTCCTTGGGGTCCGTGGGGCCGGCGGCGGGCTTGGGGGCCTCGGCTGCGCCGTCGTCGCTGCGGATGGCCTTGAGGACGGCATCGGCGGCCCTCTTGGTCTTCCAGCACGGCTCTCCGGGGCGGTAGCACCACCTCTTGTCCTTGGTGGGGACGTCATCGGGGGTCGCGTCCCTCTTCCAGCACGGCTCGCCGGGGCGGTAGCACCAGGGCTCGGGCGCGCGCTTGTCGACGGCGCCCTCGTCGGCCTCGAACTCGTTCTCGAGGCCCAGGTCGTTGTAGTACTCGTCCGGGTTCCGGGCCGTCAGCGCGGCCAGGTGGGCGAGCTCGTTGAGGGACCGCTTGGCGTTGTAGGCCGCGCCGCCGGGGGCGTTGCTGTACTCGGCTTCGGGCGTGCGCTCCCGGAGGCCGCCCGAGGACTTGATCGCCTCGGCAAAGGCATCGGCCACCCGCTTGACCTTCCAGCAAGGCTCGCCGGGCCGATAGCACCAAGGCTGAGGCTCGGGAGACGGCGCCGCGTGGGCAGCCACTGCCGCCAGGGCAAGAACAAGAGAGGTGACGTGCATAATGGACCGGATTCAGCAGCAGCAGCAGCGAAAGAGGAACAAAGACGGAAAATAAAAGATGAAGGTGGGAAGAAGATTGGACGGTGAGGAGCTCTGTATCACGCCCACGAGGTTTGTCGTTGCTGTCTTCTTCTTGTTTCTGAGATGTGACTTTCTGGTGTCATGATCGACAGGATATATGCCCGTTTTTAAACTCCTTTGTGAGTCGTTCCCAACAACCCCCTCGTGTTCGCTTCTTCTCAAGCCGCGAGGCAAATTAAAGAAGAGTGGGAGAGAAAAAAAATGGGCAGAAACATGATCTAGCATGGAAGAAAGCTTTGATCATCCTGAGTCTCGAAGGTCTTTGGCGCTTTGTCGTCGTAGTCGCTATTGATCCATCCTGTCAATAGAAGCCGGGCGGTCCAGGGGGCGTCAAATGGGACTGACTGTCAAGCACCCTCAAGTCGTGTACTTGGCATCATGGGTTCCCCATCCCCATTCGCATCACAGGAATACAGCCAAGGCGCGCTCTGGCGACGGCACTTTACTTGCCACGGCCATGTCAAGTACACGATCCGCCGTGGCGTCGTGTCGGATTGAAAATCCTCTCCTTCCCTCCCCGCGGATAAGTGATCTAGTATAAAGGGGCTGGTGATGTGAATACAGAGCTCGGACAGTCGATTTTATTCATGTCCAGAACCGGCCATCTGGATCCATGGCAGATAGTCCAGCCATGGGGCCATGGAAGCCAGCCCGAGCACCACATGGCTTTATTCTCCGACCCGCGGCGGCGGTAATGAGCCAAAACCAACCCAAGACGAGCACAGAAGACAGAAAAAAAGAAACAAAAAACACAGCGCCATCGCGTTTCGTCCACCACTCTCCAGTGACGTGTTTTTGGACCAAGGCCACATTCCAGAACCCGCGGTGCCCATGGCCATCGAGCCCGCGCCCCCTGTTGTCGTGAGGAAAGCGAAGAGGAGCATGTTTGCCGAGCAAAAAACAGCAAGCCAGGCACCCAGAAAGGGCAGGTAGGCATCAATATCCTTTGGCCCTTGATGAAGAATATGGTCGAGCGCGGGGCTGGCCATCTGCCAGTGCCAGGGGTTTGTTGCTGTTGCTGTTGCCGTTGCCGCTGCTGTTGTTGTTCCTATTGACATGCCTCTATTGACGCTGTATTGAACCCCCAAAAGGGAAGGTGGGTCCACAATGTCTAGCACGAAAGAGGCACTGGTACGGATACGTGATAGTATGACCTATCTAGATACATGGATACAAAAGAGAGAAAAAGAGAGGGAAAAAAGAGAGCCCA
>SRQA01000494.1:0-21567 GCA_018360365.1 Claviceps citrina | reverse complement strand
CGGCGCCCAGATCAGCTTGCTTTGAGATGTGGTCCGTGGAGGGCACCGAGCAGGCGCAGGGGTCCAAAACATCTCTCATTCGCTGGCCTCGACAAAAGTGGGATACAGTCACGTACACGGTAGTAGGTACGTACCCAGGTACAGAATTCACATGCAAACATTCGCGTCAACGGAGATTGCCGGTCCTGTTAGAAAATGCATATCCCCGGCGTCTTTTTCATATCCCGCTGCATCGTCAATTGCTTTTAAAAATAAACGCTAGACCATCTAGTCTGTGACAGGTGGAGAGGAAAAAAAAAAAAAAAAAAAAAAGGTCAGACATATGTGTAAACAGCAAACTCCCTACCCCCCTCCCCTTCTTTTCCAGCCCCTTTCTTCACATGGGCATTCGCGCACATATCCCAACTTCGATCCGACTCGAAGCTTCTCAGACCATGGTCTTGAGCGACCGGACCTTTGGGGACGAGATACTGCTCTCGGCTTTCCTCTTGCCCAACACGGGCTCGGGCGTGCGTCGAGAGGAGACGGGCGTGCCCTCGCGATCCCTCGTCGCCTCCGCGTGGCAGGAGGCGTGGTAGGCCCTGTTGCCGACCAAGACGGCGTCGAGCCACACCCATTCCTGGGCCGTGTCGAGCCACTTGTTCTCAAACTTCTCCTGGCAGATGGGACAGACCGTGTTGGTGCCGCTCGCCGGGTCGGGCACGGGGATGTACTTGGGTCTCGCGTCCGCCTCCGAGGCCTGTTTGGCGCCGTCCTCTGGCGCGGCCACGTGCTCCGAGTCGACTACCTCGCGGGAGCGGAGCCAATCCTGGCAGAAACGGAGTGCTGTTTAGTTTGCTGGAACACCGGATGGGTGGGTGGTGAAATCAAGGGGGGCCCGGCAAAATGTGTCTGGGTAGAGGAAAGAAGAAAAAGCATACCTGATGGTCCACGTACCAACTACGGTGCGTGCCTCGCTTCTCTGCCTCCGTAGTCCTCTGATGAACACGAAAGTGCCAGTCCATGTGCGCCATTTTCTTCCTCCTGCCTTCTTCGTCGTTCCTGAACCGTCTTCCACATTGTGTACAAGGAGGCCCCAGGTTTTCAAAAAGCGCTGCAATGGCATCGGGACGATATCTGATTCTCGACGTTAGCCTTTTTTTTTTTTTTTTTTTTTTTTTTTTTTTTTTTTTTTTTTTTTTTGGTTCGTTTGTTCTCAGCACCCTTATTTCTGCAGAAACATCCCCATCCCTCACACGTACTGTTGCTTCAGCGCTGCCTCGTCCAGGCTGCCATGGTTGATGACGGCAAGGCCCTGGTGGCTCACGGCTGCCCTGGCCGAAGCCAGGATACTGGATATATTCGGTGGCAGGATCGGCTGAGGCACCGGCGGAGGAGGAGGACCGCCAGCTGCCAAGGTGCTCGTACCCGTCCGTGTCCCCGTCCCCGATGGTAACATGCCAGCCTGGCGAAGCTGATCCAGCAGAGCCAGCGGGTTCGGTGGTGGCGGTTTGGCTGCTGCGGCCCCTGCGTAACCTGAAGGCGATGATGATGATGATGATGATGATGATTGAATCGGCCGAGTAGCTGTAAAGGGAGGCGGCGTTGGTGCCGCCGACGTCGCGGCCTGAGATGCGGTCGCCTGTCTCGCCATCAGGGCCGCCATTGCCCCGGGACCTAGAAGGGAGTCGAGTGTCACTTGAGGCTTTTGCTCAGGCGCCAAAGCTGGACTTGGGGTTACGGATGCAAAGTGAGGCGGCATATATCCTGGAACTAGAGCAGAGTTCTGGGCTGAAGGTGCTTTCCTCGTCACGGCAGCAAGTTCAGTTACTTTGTTTTTAATGAGCTCAAGCTGGTCAGGAGGCAGGCTTGTACGTTGCACAATCCCTTGGAGGTCGAGCAGAGCTCTTAGTCTGTTTTGAATACTAGCATCATGTGGGTTCTGAGCGAACTCTGCCTTCATGGCAACAATCAAGTTCTGAATGTCATTACTCAACGTTTCTACGCTTATTCCAACCGGCAGGACTGCCCCAGCAGGCCCATATGGCCCAGCCAGGGGCGGTTGGAAGGAAACCGGTGTAGACCCAGCAGCTTGATGAGTGGATGAGTGGACGGGGAACTGGCCGTTGGTCAGATTAGTCACAGATTGGGTGCGAGCCTGAGCAGGAAACGAATTTACCTGTGGCGGGCCAGAATACAGGGCTGGCTCGCCTGGTCGTCCTCCGTTAGTGTAGGGGTACTGCGGCTGCGGATAGACTCCTGGCGGTACTCCTTGGCCTCGCATTCCCGGAGGCGTAGGCGTGTTCCGATGTGGCATCATGGCCGACCGCGGTCGTCCCGGGATTGAGCTCTGTTGCGGCATTGTCGCTGCTCTTGCCTTCATCAGAGCAATTTCGATGGGACGAACTAGCTCATGCGAGAAGACTGGCCTCGTGTCCATGGATCCAGGAACCGGATCTTTCCATGTCCGCAGCATCTCCTCCATCTTCCTTCGTACAGCGCTGTCCACAACGGCATATGATTCCATAAATGTCTTGAACAGGTTGCGGCCGAAATACAGCGTGTACGGCGTTCCAACATTTTTCACGATGGAGTCCAGGACGTAGAGGGACGGTAGTTTCTTGCTTGGTGGCGCCTAGACAATGTGCGTTAGCTACTTGTCTTTTCCTTGAAACGTGACGAGTCGCAGAGTCGAGTTGGTATGATACCTTCAAAATATGCTGCTGCAGAACTTCGGCAATCGCCAAGGCGTGCTCTGTGTTCTCGCGCGCAATGACCGTCAGATTGCTGATCTCAAACCTCATGTTTGACGAGAGATCCTCCAAGGCATGGCGGTAGTCTTCCGCAACTTCATCGGCTTCTGCAGCCATGATTCTATACCCTTGTTGGCTCTTCGCCTCCTCCTCCTTTCTTTTTTTTCTTTTTTATTGAATGCAGAAGATGGAACCTGGTATCACCGAAATCAGGTTTACCGCCTATCCGGCTAAGCAGGACAAAGTTTGGGACGTGGCACTGTCGTTATCAGACCTGGACCAAGTTTGGCTCTAACAAGGCGACCAACTTGGCTCCAAGAGCGAGAGAAGGCGAAAAAGACAAAGCAGTGAGGACCAAGCACAGGGCAAGTTGTATAATGCGGTAGATAATGGCAAAAAAAAAAGTTTCTTTCCCCCAGATGCTTCCCGACCCGCTGACAGCAGAGAGCCTCCTTGCTAAAACTGATGCGACGTCGCAGCGACGAAATGGTCTAGCGCAATGTCATGCTTGGAGGACTGTGAGATGAAGAGAGACGTCCCTATGTTAGGCGGCTGATGGAATCAAGCGACAAACAGAATGGAGTTATTCCCTATTCGCAAGAGGCGACGGAGCTGAGAGGAAATGGGAGATGAGAGACGAGTGAAAATGCGCGGTTGCGTGGGGGATCAAGAGGGGCTTCGCAGGTGTGTTCCTGGAATGCGAGTATCCTATCAAGTCGGTCACTGGGGCCGTCAATCGCAGAATATCGCCTATGAAAAGTCGCCGATGTTGCAGGTGTACTGGCCACGATTGGGTTGAGTTTGCGTGTCGAATGAGGACTGACGAATGATGGCACAAGAAGGAGGGACGAGAGGAGTGATCAGCAGCCTCCGGCGACCTGGCTGGGTGACGATGGTGCGGTTGAGAGTCACGTGCCACTTGCCTCAGGGTCACGAGTAGGTCCCTGAGCACTAAGCCCAAAAGGGAAGGTATGTCTCTTTTCTATGTGTTTCAGTGGACAAAGATACTTTTTGCAACAAAGCACAGCACGTACGGGCTTTGTCCGTATCCGACATGTCTTGGATGACGAAGCGCACGATTGACGCTTGACTGATGAAGGTCACAGTGAAGAGGATGAGTCGGAGAGAGAAGCAGGACTGTGTGTCCACAAACTTGGTCACTTTACCCCTAACCGAACAAGAAGAAAAGAAGAGAGTGTCTCCACAAGCGGCGATAGAAAACCCAACTCGGTGAGAAAGTGTGAAGGCATCAAAGTCGCGCACCTCTGGCACAGTCGCGTGATCATCTTCCTCTTGTACATAGGGCGAGTCATCCCCGGGGCTGCTACTCGGCCGTGGTTTCTCACAGCAAGTGGCTCGATTGTCTTGACGGGAAATGTCTGTGAAGCACGAGAGCCGAGAGCGTTTGAATCGCATTTTCTTCGCATCCTGTCTGCCATTTGACGTGGTTTATTCGCCCAGCTGGACGGGTCTGGTCAATCCAGCGAAGTCGAACAGAACACTGCGCTCCTTGTCGGAGTTGCGAGAAGATATGAATGGTTTTCTTTTCTTTTCTGCGGACACAATAGTCCATCCGTGTTTCACTTCCTCAGAGAGAACGCTCGTATGCTGCATGGAAGAAGAGACGTCACTCTGCACGTGAGCTCCAACTGCTTGTCCTTCTCCCTCCCATCCTAATCCCCTCATTTTGCCAATTCTACTGTGAATAGCCCCAAGCACGACGCACAGCCAGACCCTGAACCTGATGGGCTATGTCCGGCGTTTCCGCAAAGTGGAGTTTTGGGGAAATGTGTCCCTGCTGCATCCTTTCTCTAATACGATAACATGCCAACTGCTAACCGCCAATCGGCTGATAAGTCATGAGTAGGGTCAGGAAAAAGATCCTGCTCATGGGCTAAACGCGGATGGCTCGGGACCTGAACAAGAGGCCAGGTACTGTGCCTTGGCTATCTAACGGATATAAATAGGTTTCGTTTACCTCCCTCATATCGCTCTCGGCAGTCCTTCATTTCACACTCACACACTCACACACTCTACACTCTACACTCAACTCACTCCCTCACAAACACCCACACACAACTTCCACACGCCCGACCAACGCAAAGATGATGTACCTCACCGCCATCGCAGCCCTCTTCACGGCCCTGGCCGGCGCCGTGCCCGCCAACGGCCCAGTCTTCGTCGGGGGCCAAATCGACTACGATCTCGAATGCCCCTCAAGATTTTACCCTGGCCCCAACAACGCCTTCCCGAGGGTGGTCAAATATCTCTGCATCGATCACGCAAACTGCAAGGGATACCAGGTCACACCGTCTCCGACCACCGCGTCGGTGACGGCGATCTGCCAAGACTGCCCGGCCGGTCTGCCCCGCGACCTGATTGCCGGCTGCGAGCTGCGACCTAGTGACTCGTAAGAGGGGACGCTTGGAAGTAACAAGATGAGACATGTCATGGGAAACGTGGAGCGAGCTATGGGTTCTCGTTAGCTTGCTGTCGCTAGGAGAGGCTGGAGGATGGACAAGACCAGGTTACTCGTGTACTTAGAAGATCTTCGGAAAAACGATCCCTCGGGACTGTCATCTCTCTCGACTAAACGGTGGTGTAATCATACATGAAGACCAGTACGATCAGTGTGCCCGACAATTCCATCCACATCGACTTGTACAAAAGTCTCCCTAGCCCAGGCTCAGTCTTTCAAAATCCAACCCCAATGTACAATGACCATTTTTGCAACCTTCACACAGGCTACTTTCATGAGGCGGTCCTTTTACCGGGCTGGTATAAGGTGGTCTCTCCACCTCACATCCCAACCATTTTCGAAGACGGTACACTACTCTGTCGGCGTAGGACCCATCCAAGCTCGGTCTGCTCAGATGCTTGCATCCGCGGCAACGTTGATGGTAGACACGCGCGTTGTACTCCCTACCGGCGTACATTCGAATCGTCACGGCAATCCTGTTGCTGGACCATCCCTCTTTGCTGCAACTCCCGTTCTCGCACTCGAACCGGCCCATGACGTTGGTGTCGTATTCCTTGAGACAATTTCTCGAGTCATCCGGTTTGTGGAAGTCGAAATGCAGACCGTGCACGTCAAGCAAGTCCGACACTTCATGGTCTAGTTCTGGAAACATAGACCAGCCTTTCTTGTTGTGCTTTGGAGGCATTGGTCTTGTTGGTGAGGAAATTCCCGTTTAGGTCTTGGGGTAGACGAAGTCTTGACTCGAAGAAGAAGAATGACGGGGATCGTGTAGCTTGTATCAGTGAGGATCCTTCTGCTTCTCTATTCCTACTTGGAATGTGATGAGAAGATATTGGCCAAGGTGGGAGGCAAAGACCGGGACAGGGAAAGGCTTCCTTTTAGTCTGAGCATTGCCATCACTCTGCAAGGGCGAGATTCATTGAGTGTCGATATCCTCAAGAGTGAATATGAGTGTTTGATGTTCATAGCAGTGAGTGTACACCAGTACCGCGCCGCAGATGCAAACACCTCTCAACATCCCACGTCTCCTACGTCAAACGAAACAGGAAGACATGGCCATCACAGTGCTAAAATCATTTCTGACAGGCTCGTGATCTGGAGAGCGTTTGCCGCTATAAGGGGCTTTTGAAGCAGGACTCCACGGGACATTGTTTTTCTATAATACACGAGGTGCGGCAATCAAAGCTACTCTCAACGACAAACATCGCTTGCTATGAATTCAAAAATGGATTCAATTCATTCATTGAAGTTGCGTCGGCTGAGCAATCATGCATGCCACGTCAAAGCAGCTGTCGTGGATGCGTTGCATCAGTGCGTACTACGCAAGAGCATGACGCATAACATGACAAACGCAAGAACATACACGGGCGTTTTTGTTTGAGAGTCCAGATTATGCGACTACCCATTAGCCAGCCAGTCAAATCAATCGTAACTGTATTTGTTGTCTTGCCCTACGATAAATATTCTTCTTGAATCTTTCTTCCGCTCAATGTCCATAGAAATACCGACCTGCACAAACTGTCTGCTACACTGTAGGACTGGTAAAATAGCCATTCTCAGGCCCAGTTCTTCTTTACTTCATATAATAAGAGTCATCTTCTGTTTCCTCATAGGCCACGTCTCGTGCAAAACGCCCTTGACGTTCAGCTTCAGGTGGTCCGAAACCTTTCTCTAGAGCTTCTTGTTCGCGTCGATGCACTTCCATGGAAGACTTGTTCCAGTCGTCGATGAAGCTTTGTGCTTGCTCTTTTGTTTCAAAGCGTTGGTGGCAGGCACCAGGGACGCCATGAACTTGTGCCTCGGCACCGTTGTTCTTGTTTCCACTGCTACAGTATGTTAACAAAAACGGTGTCAATAGCACCTTCGGGAAGGGAAAGGAAGAGCAGACCTATAATTCTCATATATACCAGGAATTCGCCCATGTGCAACGGCGTAAAATCTGGAGTCGTCCCGTGATGGAGCGGCACTGCCACCGTCCTTCTTGATGACCTCTTTGGGGTTAGTCGCCCCCTTTCTCTCCATGAATTCCCGTGCCTCTTCGACCTTCGGGAAAGCTTTGAAGTCGGATGGACACCCAGTCACCCGGGGATGCGCGTCGCCCCTAAATTTGAAGTTGGTCGGTTAGTCTTGTCACGGCTACATGGTTTTTATTACTTGTCATACCAGGACCCAAAAATTGTCGGTTCATCGACACGCCCTTCGGCAACTGCGTAAAATCTCTCTTTATTGTTCTTGTTGGAGGACATGATGCGCGTTTTTGGTACAACGAGTTTCTCAGGAGTGTTTCTGACAATTATGTGAAGAAGGTTGTCTCTGCGATGAACGGACATCCCTGGGGTACCCTTTTTATCCCCTTCCTCTCCTTCCTCCTTCCCATATCTAGCCAAGCTCAGGGAAGGTACGGAAAGCGAGTCGTGCTAATCGTGCACATTGATATCCCGCTAGCTAGCTAAATGTAGTAAGTTGCTTTTTATTTTTTTATGAAATATGCTTTTCAACTTCTTCCACGTCAACTGCTAGCTGTCCCCTACGCAATGCAACGAGTTACAAACCAAGAAAATAAAACAGAAAAAGAAGAAAAATAGTCTAAATATCGTCAAAGATCCTGGGTATTTTCTATTTGGAGAGGTCTCATTCAAAAACAAACCCCCCCTGGTCTGGCGATGTCGACCGACCGACTGTACCTGCCCTCCCCCCTTCTCCACCCGCGTAGTGCGTGTGCTTTTTGCCGCTTTAGAATCGAGACAGGTGAGCGACGGAGTACCTGCTGCTCAAGCTGCTGCGGTGGGAATGGTTGATCGGATGCAGGGAATCGTCGGGACGCCGGACGTCGGGTGCAATGGGGCTCCGTTGATCATTTAGGCCAGCGTCGCGCTCCACATCTTGGTGAGCTGAGAACGGGCCGCTGATATTGGGGCGGTTGGGTTTGCTCTCACCAGTTTCCTTCTTGGCCTTTCCCCAGAGGGCGTTGCAGATCTTGCTCGACGTCTTCTCGTCGTTGTTGCTCGCCGTGTAGTTGTTGTGCGGCGCCGTGCTGGAGGCATAATCGGGCAGGGCTTCGCGCCCATTCTTGGCCAGCGCGCCGTGGTCGCGAATGTCGCGCGAGTTGATGCCCTCCTTGCCGTCGCGCCAGACGAGAGACCCGATGATGTACAGCAGGCCAAATACCAAGCAGAGGATGGAAGAGGCCAGGACCAGCTTGAAGTACTTTGAGCCCAGGGTCTCGTCATTATTGGCAGGCTGGTTGAGGTTGCCAAGTAGGTAGCAGCCGATCATGACCATGGCAAGGCCGTACCACGAGTGGCCATGGAAGTCTGACAGGACTGGCCATGTGCGTCTGTAGAAGTTCTGGGTCGCCTTGACTGGCAGCTCCGAGGTGAGGAGAAAGACGGAGATGATGGACGTGAAGGCAAGAGACGTGCATTCGAAGACAAAGTACGGCCGGTCCTTGTTGACCTTGATGGCGAGGACCCAGCAAGAAGCGGCAACGGCGAACAGAGTGATGATTGAAAAGACGCGAAGGATTTGCAGAACAAACATGCCAGCCACCTTGATGGTGGCGGGTTTGAAGAGCTTGATCAGGATCATCCAGATCATGATGGGCGGTTTGAAGAGTGGAAAGACTGGCTGGTTCGGCAAAGCTACGAGTTAGAAATCATCTGGACTCTTCACCAACAAGGTGATGCAGCAACGTACCTTGTTGCAGATACCGGCCGCTCTAGAAGCATGCAAGAGCTATGGTTTCTGAAATTGAAAAGAAAAATGAAAGGGAAAAAGAACGGCAGATTTCGTTGCCTTGGATGTACGTCGTGTGAAGGAGAGAACAAAAGGCTGTACAAGATTAAGGATTGAATATACAAATCCGCGACGAGGGAGCCAGCTCCGGAATAGCGACTGTGAAGAGAAGAGTGATGAGAAAGAAGGCGTCTCTATCCGGACAGAAAGAAAAGAAGAAGAAAAAGAACAGAAGGGCGACGAGAGAGAAGAGGAAGAGGTTCTGGTCGGTCCTTATTGTACCATTGTCGCCGGGGCTGAGGATAATAGGAAGACTCAGACAGCTGGGCTGCCACTGGTCTTTTATCATCTCACAGCCGTCACCAGCAGCCGTGAACAGTCACGACACAAGAGACTGATTCATCCACAACGGCGGGGGGCCGAGCAAGCAAGCAAGCAAGCAAACCGCGAATGACGCCCCATGCCCCAAGTCTGGACGTCGAAGAAGCGCCGGTTTGGGCGGGACAAGCGCTGGGTCGCATGACGAGAGCAATCGAAAGCACACACATGGCGGCTACCGGGGGGGGGGGGTGTAGGTTGCTCTCCCTTGTGACACGAACAACGAGGAGGCGCATGTCTGGGAGAAGCAGAAGACGGGAGACGGGCGACGTGTTTCATGATGGACGACGAGGAGGGCCATGAATCCGCGGAGGGATCAAGACTTGAACAGCTTTCCGGCTGGCACCTTGGGCCGCGTCCCTGGCCGGTCGGACGCAAGAGCCGGGGTGCATGGCGCTTTGCTCGACGCTCGACGCTCGACGCTCGACGCTCGACACTCGACGGCCAATGAATCCTCAATAGGATGGATGATGCGAGGCAAAAGACCAGACGCAAAGAAAGACGCGTCGACGGGCGGCGCCGGATCGATTGGCCGGCAACCACTGGCGATGGCTCATGCATGGTTTCAGGGCTTACAGAGTGGGCTGTGGGCGCCCAGGCACCGCCGACCAGGGGCCGCTGACCAGGCACCAGGCAGCGGCTACAGTGGCTACAGTGGCAGCGGCCACTGGCCACTGACACTGGACAGCAACGTCGTACCGGCCGGATCTGAAAGTGCATCTGTCGGTGCGATGCGCAACCTCCAACAAGGCTAAAAAAAGAAGTCTCCCACTCCAACTGCCCAGTACATATTTGGCATCGATTTGCATTCGTCCGGAACGATACAGAAGGGCTTTCCACCCCAAGGTCCCGTTCCTGCGATGTGCCGCACCCGACTGTTCACTGGCGCACGACCTGACCTGTCTTTGTTGTTGCTTTCTTGTCTGCAATCCCCCGTCATTCCCATCAGAGGACAAAGCTGGCTGGATGTACGAACAGTCTTCTCTCGCCGTGCCCAAAGCCACACGATAGTCCGTAGCGTTTTGTCTGTATGTCCGTAGCCACGGCGGTGGCCGCGCTTGAGCAAGCGCCCATTCTCCAGTCTCCAGAGTCCAGATGCACGAATGCAGCCTGCCAGGCCCCAACCCAAGCAGCTGATTGGCCCGTCTTGCCTGCATCAACCCTCCTGGCCGGCCACCTCGACTTCAAACCTCCCCCGAGTGTCCGGTGCCCACCCACCCGTCGTCCACGTCGTCTTTTCCCATCCTCGTCTCCCCAACACAGCGTGTCGCCCTTAGCAATCCGCGGCGGCGTGCATCTCAGGCGTCTCTCATCGAATCGAGCTGCCCTCTACCCCCTCCCCTGCCTGCTACCCGCTCACGCGACCGAGTACACAGCCATGGCCCGAGGCAACCAGCGTGACAAGGCCCGCGAGGCCAACCAGAAAAAGCTGGCTTCCATGGTACGAATCTCTCTCGCGCCCAGCCGACCGCCCCGATGAAGCAAAAGAGTCGTTGAAGTCACAAGCCGCGCCCCTTTTCTCCTCTCCTCAACTCCGTTGCTCTGCCTGAGCTGCATGCTGACTGACGGCTTTGGCCATGGACATGGACAGAAAAAGGGCTCCTCCATGAGCGGGAGCGAAATGCAGCGTGCCAAGGAAAGTGCCGCCGAGATTATGCGAGCAAAGCAGGCGGCAGGTAAGCTTGTTGTGTCTTTGAGCGCTTGTCTTCTTGTCACTTCCCTCCCCCCCTCCCAAGTCCTCTACCATGATGACCCTCCGCTGACGCCGTGTTTTCTTCTTTCTGTTTCCAATCAATAGCTGAGGCAAAAAAGGCTGAGGCTGCTAAGAAATGAAATAAATTGAAAATGGGAAAGACAAAAAAAGGCGTTTCTTGCTCGGGCTCCCTCAAGAATGATACATCGACGACGCGACATGACTTTTCCACTACATATCTCTTTGGCGTACGACGAGACTGACAGGGGTTTGTTCTCAAAAATAATACATGAAGAGGCGGTGTTGCGTGAGGGAGACTTTCGGGTCGTGTGCTCTGAGTTTCCTTGGGTAGGCGTTCAATAAACTGACATTCTGGCTTCTCTTTCATGGTTTTGCATTCCTTGAGAAACAAGACGACCGGGAGCAGATTTTGGTCTCTTTCAGACAAAAAGACATGCCATTTGAAGACTTGCCTTTCCCCTCTATCATTCTGCTGGTGGGAAAAAACGATTTGCAGCATCAAGGCAAATTCCCCCCAAAGAAATGTTACAGAAAACGGGTATGACGCTGCATACCCAATCCAGCTTTACCTTGTGGTTCATCAAGAAGCCCCCTCGTCCACGCATCCATCCCCATACAAGACAGTCAAGTTCTACACCAAAGCTTATCCATCGGGCATGGTACACCGATGCCAAATCACAACACATCTACAAAACTCCCAAAGAAACAAGAAAATCTAGGCTCTGAACATGACAGCCAACCAAAAGGTTTCCGTGTTGCCGAAGCACGTCATGGCACGGAGCCCATGATGGGAAGTGCGCCTGGAGAGTGTTTTTGTTAGCAAAGACGGCCGTACCCGGCATGTGACCCGGAGGATGGGACAGGTCCGAACGCTCACCTCCCATTCCACCGAATGCGCCGACACCTTGTACTTGAGCAGCGGGGAATGCGCCAGCGCTGCATGACACGACACATGAGCAGGAGCCATCAGCACCGATCGTTCCCTTGCCTGGAGTGACGCCGGTGCCTGCCTGGCCAGCTTGCTTGTCTTGGCCAGCAGCAGGGTTTTGTTTGGGAGCCTCGGCCACAGGGGCAACAGTAGCAACAGGGGCAACAGGGGCAACAGAAGTCACAGGGGCAACAGGGGTAACACTTTGCTGCCAGCCGGTGACGGGCGTAGCTGCCCCATTGCCGGTCTGCTTGTTGATGGCCAAAGCCTTGAACATGGCGTGCGTCTTGTCGGCTGTCGGGTTGACAGAGAAGACCATGCCCTTCCCGCAGTGGCCCTTTTGTCGGCAGTAGAACCCTGGACGGTGTGTCAGTTTCTCCTTTGCCTCTCAAGAGCCTCGTCCTTTGATACAGTCAAGAGGGGAAAGAAGAGTACGCGACTTACAAAGAGGCTTCGTCGTCATGACCTGCATGGCAACTTGCGGAGGGGGTGAGACGCTATTGTTCGGATTGGCGAGAAAGCCGGAATCCATACCGCCGGCCAATGGCACGCAGGGTGCGTCGAAAGCAGACTGCGTCACGCTATGGTTCTGGGCCAAGAACTCGAAGACGACGGTATCGCCCACGGGGACGTTGTTGAGCTGTTCGGGCTGGTACGTCAGGCCGCCGCCGGGCCCGCCGACCTTGACGGTGTGACTGGCGCCCTTGCCGTGCGGAGCGGTGGGAGTCTGGCCTTCCTTGGTGGTTGTCGTCGCGCCTGCTTGGCCGCTTCCCGGAGCCGGAGGGCCGGTTTTCCAAGCGCCGCCGGCGACGGCATGCGCTTGGTGGATGGTCGTTGCGGCGGCGCCGTTACCGGGGTTGGCCCAGATGATGATGACCTCGGCGAGAGCACCGGCTGAGAGGCCGGCACCTTGCATTCCTTTGACGGCCGCAAGGGTGCGGGCCTCGAGCGCGGTTTTTACGTCGTTGCGAGGGACGGCCCCGGGGGACGAGACGTCGGCGACTCGTCGAGCCATGGCCAGAGGGGCTGCAGCCACGCAGACAGTTGTGGCGAACTTCATGTCTACAGGATTTCCTTTCTTTCTTTCTCTCCCCCTTTTTTTTTCCCCCTTGGTTCAGAACAAGTTGAGGTTTTCCCCACTTGTGTCTCGTTTTTGTAGCTGAGCACAGGGGGAAGTCAAGTCGGGCTCAGAGGTGTGAATCCTTTCCGAAGGAGTGGAATGCCGTCCGAGATGGGTGCTGATCTGATGAGGAGGGCCTGCCCAAAGACGAAGCGTTCCCAAGACCCAGACCGAGAAGGAGAAGGAAACCGTGATTTCACACTCCAGAATACGGCAGAGGAGAGAGACGGGGTGGAGGACTGCGTGACGACGAGGGAAAAAACAAAGGAGGGTGGGAAGAGCACCATCAGCTTGAACTCGGAAGCATGTGCCAGAGGCTCTGGCATTATATCGGAGCATGGCAAACCTAGTGATGCACATGCGCCACCTTCTTGCCATGCGAAGACATTGTCAAGGAGACGGGCGACTCGATGTTCAGGGGGCGTGAGTATCATGACATCGAAAGGGGGGAGTCTCGGCGTTGACGAGGCGTGCAAGTCGAGACGGGGCTTGGCTTCGCCGCCTCCGTTCGGCACCCCCTTTTTTGGGGGGGGGTCAATGGAATTGATTGATCGTGGTGGGTGGGAGGAAATCGGTCTGAAGAGCATCTCCCGGTCATCTACCTATCTACCCAGGTGCTATTTGCCGTTCATTGATCGTGTCCCGGTCCGGCCGCCCCTGGGGAAATAAAGCTCTGTGACAGATGTGTCTCGGCTCTTGTTTGGGAAGACGCCTCCTATGTCCCGGTATTTTTATGCCTCCAGGTTGGCTGCCTAGTGCCTGGGTCCTGGGGTGAGTCGTCGACGGAATCCGGCTGCGCTTGTCGGGGCTGTATTTGTGCCAGTTGGCCGGTCACGGAAAGGGCAGCAGTACCAGCGATCATTCATTTAGTTTACCTGCTACTAATAGATGCCTACACAGGACACACATATGAAAGTACAATGGACCATAGCCCCTAATAGAAGAAGAAAGAGAAAAGGAAAAGGAAGAAGAAAAAAGAAAGAAAGAAAAAAAGTCCACCGGCCAAGGAAAGCATCATGCGACTTCGAAAATGCCCAGTCCCCCGACAGTTGGCAAAAGGCGTGTGGCAAAGCCCTTTCCCCGTCTCGTCTCGGGTTTGCAACGCCCCAAACGGCGCGCCCCCCCCCCCCCCCCCCCATCGCGACTCGCGGGTGCTGAAACGCGCAAGCTGGCAACGCCACGCAACGGCCTGATGGGAGTCGTTCATCCTCCCGTGCGGACGGTCAGGAACGAGGCTTGGGAGCGGGGATGGACAATGGGTGCGGACGTCGTGGCCATCGACCTCTGGGAGTAGGTAGATCCCTTCTAGGTAGGTACCTAGTAGATGCCTGGCATCTTGGCCGGATCAACACCATTTGTTTATTGTGATTTCGAGATCTTTGGCGGACGTCCCTTTCGAGGTTTCGAGACCACCTGGTGGCTCTGTTGCCATCGTTTCTTCGTATCCAACACGGTCGAGTGTGTCGTGTGGAATTCGCGGGCCACGCGGCGGGCGGACCAGCCGGCCTCTAGCATTGCAAGCATGGCAGCCCTGGCCTCGGGACTGAATTCATGATTGAATCGACGATTTGCGCTGATCTGAGTGCCAAAGGTGGGTTTTGCCGGCATTTTTTTTTTCCCCCTTCAGATCGTGTGGCTTTTGAACGATGATGTACGAGTTTGTTGTTTTGGTTGTGGTGAGCCTGGACTCTGATGACGCGACCGCTGTGGGGTGGTCGGAGACTTTGTCGTGCTCCTTTTGGGTTGCGCTGGGCTGTTGCACCGGTGGCATGTGGAACGGGTTGGAGGAACGGAGTGGTGTCGCAGGCCTGGGAACAACTACTGGGTACCTACCTAGGTACCTGCCCACCTAGTGCCTAGGTAGTTCATGACCAGGAGTCTGTAAGTCTGGTGTTTTATCTGTATATGCTGTTTGTTGGCCATGGATACGTATGGTTCACAGACTTCCCCTGGCGAGGACGACGTATCCTCCAAGAAAGGATGGGGGTGTATCCCTTCTCCCCAACACGGTATATCAATCATGACAAATGGAACGTCTTCAGCCCCGTCTTTGGTTCTACGGCTGCTGCTGCTGCTGCTGCTGCTGCTGCTGCTGCTGTCCTTCATATAAGCCCGTGTAGTACCCCGCGTAGTACCACGACATTAACAACTTCTTGAGTCCCTCATCGCGAACTAGGCCGGCCGTCAGCACCGTTCATCTTTGGTTTTTCTTCTTGTGTCTTGCTCTTGTTCCTCGGTGGAGGAAAGAGGAGTCTACGGCCTTTTCTTCTAAAACCAGAGCAAGTAAATAAATCAGCGGCAT
The DNA here is from genome assembly GCA_018360365.1 of Claviceps citrina. NCBI lineage: Eukaryota > Fungi > Ascomycota > Sordariomycetes > Hypocreales > Clavicipitaceae > Claviceps > Claviceps citrina. The sequence continues at coordinate 6,179 of SRQA01000494.1, read as the reverse complement.
ACTTGAACCGAGGAGGACCTGAGGGGGGGGTGCAACGGGAGCAGCTGCCGGAGCGGATTCCACGCGCTCAATCTGGTCCTACATTATCATTTTTATTGCTCTTAATACACTTTCCCTATTTTTTTTTTTTTTTTTAAAAAAGAAAGAAACAGAAATAGAAAATTTGAACCGGCGCATAGCGCATAGATCTCGCGTTGCATCATCGTACATGGCGCGGCGCATTGCTCGTCGGGTTTCTTGGGGGGAGAAGGGGTGAAATGCCAACACACGTACAGGTTGAGCCTCTTGGGATGGGACCTCTGACGGTGTAGAGTCCTGGGCTTGACTTGAAGCTTGCGTTAATGTACTTTGGTCATTTCAGACAAAATGCTGGAGGATCGACCTACGCAAGATCGCGGATGCTCCCCCCCTTGGCGAAGATGCTGTGGTATTTCTATTCTCGGGGCGTTTAGTTGTAAATACCGCGACCAAAGAAAGCCGGCATCATGTCATGAGTGATTTTGTTCCGTCATTCAAAACGGGACAGAACGCACCTTGTACTCTGCCAGGGCTTCGTTCCAGGAGTCGATGAGGGCCGAGTCGTCCCAGACTTCTTCATGGCTGAGGGTATTCTGATTCTGCTCGCTGGGCATGGTTGCCCTTTTTGGTGCCTGTCCGGTCTTGTACTGTCTGTACTGTTGTCTACTCGGTGACGGGGCGGGTGCGAGTTTGTGTTGTTCAGTGTAGTATGCGTGAATCGGGTTCCCAGATTTCATCCATCGCTCTCATGGCGAGTGAGAGGTTGACTGACTGACGGACGGATTGACTGACTGACACGAGGACGGGAGACTCAACTTGGCTAGCCCATCCTATTCGAGTACTACACTACTACTGACAAGGCCAGACCCCACCAGCGTTGGAACTGATAGACTGATATGCGCATTTCACCGCTCTTGTGCACGGCAGAATCTGGTTTTTTTTCCCCTGCCCATTGCCAGCCTGCTCGATAGCTGGGCGCCAGAAGTAGATATAACAATCATATCATATCAAACATCCTCGCACAATGGCTCCCGAACTCAGGAAAAGGAAATGTAAGCGCGCAATTGGAAACAACAGCCTTCATGTCATCTTCAGTTCGTAGCTAAATCAAACCGTCCTTTTTTTTTATTAGCTACTTCCGAAGTTCAGAAGAGAAACGGCCGCACCGCCGACGCTGCTGCTGCCGAAAAGCCCGCGCCCAAGAGCAAGAGCAAGGGCAAGAGAAAAGGTGAGAACCTGCGCGCATACCGAATGCGAGAATGACTGCCGTCATCATGCGGCCCGTCACATAATGCGAGTATAATTCTGACTTGATTTTCTTTTCTTTTTTTTTTTTTTTTTTTTTCGCCTTGCAGCCGCCGAGGATGCCTCTCCCGTGTCGATAAAGAAGCAGAAGCCCACGAAAAAGCCAGCTGCTTCACCACTCAAGTCCGCTGAGAAGCCGACCAAGGCTGCAAAGAAGGAGGCGCAAAAGAAACAGGTGGAAAAGGAGGAGGAAAAGGGGGAGGAGGAGGATGAAGAGGGTATGTTGCAGATGGACGGCGATTCGGATGACTTCGAAGGCGAAGACGACGAGAATGTCAGGAACTTGGCCGCCGAGGTCGACTCGGAAGACGAAGCACCCGTGGACAAGGCCCTGTCCTTCAAGCCCGGCCAGAGTGTGGGCAAGACGCCCGTCGTGTCCAAGGACCTCGTCAAGCTCGCAAAGCCTACGGGGGAGCGCGGGGTGGTGTACATTGGCCGAATCCCCCACGGCTTCTACGAGCACCAGATGAGGCAATATTTTTCCCAGTTTGGTCCCGTCACGCGAGTCCGTCTGTCGAGGAACAAGAAGACGGGCGCCAGCAAGCACTTTGCCTTTGTCGAGTTTGCCGAGTCCAGCACGGCGGAAATCGTGGCCAAGACAATGGACAACTACCTGCTGTTTGGGCATATTCTCAAGTGCAAGACGATCCCCAAGGAGCAGGTCCACCAGGACCTGTTCAAGGGCGCCAACACGCGGTTCAAGCCGGTTCCGCGGAACAAGATGGAAGGTTTGGAGCTGCAAAAGCCACTGGGCGAGTCTGCTTGGAAGGCAAGGGTCTCCAAGGAGAAGACGAGGCGGGCCGAGCAAGCGGCCAAGTTGAAGGACATGGGCTACGAATTTGAGGCTCCCGACCTGAAGGCCGTGCCGACTCCCCCGGCCGCCGCTGCCACCGAGAGCGCTGGAGAGGAGCCCGCCAAGGCCATCGAGGCCGCCTCCACCGCGGAAGAGAACGAGGCGGCCGAGGCAGAGACCACGGCATCATCAAAGTCAAGGATCAAGAAGATTGAGGCCAAACCTGAGCCTGTACCCGCTCTCAAGGGCAAAGCCAGCAAGGCCGCCAAGGGCAAGGGAAAGAAGGTCAAGGTGTGAGACAAGGAGAATTGCCATGCTCGGAATTGGATGCCGACGTCACTTTTTGTTTCTTTCTCTCTTTTTCTTATTGAATTGATTTGTTTGGCAATGGCGCAACTGGGCAGTACTCGTATACACATCACTTTTGTTTCCTTTCTTTTATCATGATGCGAAAAAAAACTTTCACCAAGCCGCTGCCGAACCACTCGCTCAGAGGGGTAAACTACCAAAGCCTACCGCCTACATACTACCTAGGTGCCTAGGTAGATATGAGGTACCTAGGTAGGTATGAACCCAGCTAGGCACTTCATTCACGGAGAACAGGCAGACATATATGTACGCACATAAGCGAACCCACAGCACTCATAACAGACATTTCCGTCCCTTGTCTCACAAGGAGAAAAGTAACGAAGAGTCGAGCAGGCAATGGGATTATGAAAGGCGAGTAACGAAAGACCGCTCTGCTTCGCGCAAGGGGGTGAGTAAAATCACGAGGATGCAGGATCTTACTCGGGTCGGTCGAGAGCGAAGATTGATTGTAAGATGGAGAGGAAGAGAGAGAGAGCAAAGTCGGCAAGCCGCTCGCTGCTGGGACGTAAATGCTGGGCGGTGCCCCACCGGGGGGCAGCGGCGGGTGGATGGCCTGACTAAGCTGGACGGGTGGCCTGGCCGAGACAACTGCTGGCCCCTGGAGGCTGGGTGCAACCAGCTCGGTCTGGTAGCGGGCCTGGCGCTGTCGAGGCTCCTTGTTCGCCCAGGCCTCGTCACAGGCTCGCAGGCTCACAGCTGCTTCCGGCGGTTGACTTGCCATCACCACGCTCGGCTCGACAAGTCCGCCGTCAAAACCTCCGTCACAACCTCCGTCAAAACCTCCGTCACCACCACCGCCACTCGCAGGCCAACCCCGACTGCATGCACATACAGGCCGCTTCACTGCCGTGTCCTGGCTCCCAACATGTCCTCGACCTCTGCTGCTGGCCCAATGCACACGGCCAATTCAGGTTTGTAGTTACACTATCCGCAACTGCCGTACTTGGCTTGTTCCCCCCAATGGCTACCGTGTCCTGACCAAGCGACCTCTCGTGGGACGGGGATGCACGCCGTTGCAGCGTCAAAAAAGAAGAACAACAAGAAGAACAAGAATGCCAACACCAGGAACAAGGATCCTGCTTCTCTGAGCAATGGCGATGCGCATCCTGGGAACGAGGGTCTTGGGAATGACGACGAGGCGGAAGCTGTGAGTTGGCCCCTTTCTCTTCAAAGTCGCAGGCAAGAGTCCCACGCCGTCGACGTGAGTCGCTAATCCGAAGCCCCCCTCCCCGTTCTTCAAAGGACGCTTCCGAAGACACGAGGCGAGTCGAGTCCCCAGAGGACAATGGCCGCGCTGTAGAGCCCGCCAATGCAGAGGCCGATGATGCTGCGACCGATGCAGATCCGACGGCCAAGCTGGAAGCCATGAGCAAGGAGCGGGAGGCTCTGCGGGTCGAAGTGGAACAGCTTCGAAAACAGCTCGAGAGCATCCAAACCACGCACGTGCAGGAGGTGGCCCAGTTGAGGACGGACCTCGAAGACAGCAACGCGGCCAAGGAACATGCAGAAGAGCAATACCATACCCTGCTCGAACGGGTCGAGAAGATCAAGGAATCCCTCAGCGACAGGTTGAAACGCGACAAGGCAGAGCTCGAAGAAGCAAGAGAGCGCATCGAAGAGCTCGAAACACAGAAGGAGCAGCTTCAGAGCTCAGCGCAGTCCGCGGCCGACGACGTCGAGAAGCTAAAGCACGAGCTGCAAGACGCAACGAGGGAGCTGTCCACCCTGCGGAGCCGGAACAATCTGTCGGCGCACAACTGGCAGAAGGAAAAACAAGAACTCACCAAGACTGTGCAGCATCTCAAGGACGAGATCGAGACGACGGCCAATGCCATGGGCGAGTGGGAGGTCTTGGCCATGGAGGAGCGCTCCATCAGGCAGAACCTCGCGGACAAGGTGGGCGATCTCGAGGAACAGATCGCCACGCTCAAGAAGAACTACGAGGCTGCCACCGCAGACCGCGACAGCCAGTCGACTCTGGTGGACAATCTGCAGAACGCCCTGCGGGAGATCCAGGAGGTGAGAAAGAAGGAGCTGCGGGACATGGTGGAAACGACCGAGTCACAGCTCCAGGCGCACAAGACACGCGTCCAGCAGGCCGAGGCGCGAGCCGCCGAGGCCGAGGAGGCCAGGGAGGAATTGTCCAAGGAGTTGGCGCGGACGGCTCCGTTTGAGAAGGAGGTCAAGGAGAAGAACTTGCTCATTGGCAAGTTGCGACACGAGGCCATCATTTTGAACGATCATTTGACCAAGGCGTTGAGATATCTCAAGAAGACGAAGCCCGACGAAAACGTCGACAGGTGTGTTTCTTTTCTTGGTTCCATTTCTCTATTTTTTTTTTTTGTCCATCATCTATTTGTCGTTTCAACGTTGTCGCCATGAGGAATCGCTAACCCTGACCTCTCGCCATCAGACAAGTCGTAACAAACCACCTCCTCCACTTCCTCACGCTCGACCGCGGCGACGCCAAACGCTTCCAGGTCCTGCAAGTCATGGCCGGCTACCTCAACTGGACCGACGAGCAGCGCGAACAGGCCGGCCTCGCCCGACCAGGCGCCTCGACAGGCAGTCTCCGCCTGCCAAACAGCCCCTTCCACAGGACACCCAGCTCGCCGTCTCTGAGCGCAGACATCTTCTCGGAACCTACCTCGGCCAAGGACCGGGAGTCGCTCGCCGAGCTCTGGGCTAGTTTCCTGGAGAGAAGTGCCCAGGAGGGGACTTTGGCTGATGGGATAGCAGCAGGAGCAGCGGGGGCGGCGGGGGCAGCAGGAACAGCAGGAACAGGGTCCTCTCGCAAGAGTAGCGTGAACAGCGCCGCCACGAGACAAGCAGAATCCAAATAGCCTATTTTACATACACATCACACGCACGCACGCACGCACACACACACACACACACACACACAATCTTCTGGGGCGTCGATTCCAAAGATATGGTGTGCACTCGGGGAGGGGGGCTTCATGTGGACTGGCCACAGCCTGATGTGTCTTACCAGGTACACATATCGGAGACACAGAAGAGACAGGAAGGGATGAGGGGGTTTCCATTTAGGGGTCGTTTCTGTAGACGAGGTGGCACAGAAAAAACTATCATGATGCATAAATAAGCCTATGATGCGATTCGATCATGCTTCTTTATTACTGGTTTCCTATTTTTTTTTACTTGTATTTTTATTTATTTTTTTTAGGAGAAGGGGAGTGGGAGAGGTGGGGAGGGGGTGGATTGATGCACCCATGATTTTTATTTTACTCTAATTTACTTTGTTTGACCACGTCACGTATCCCGAATTCGTAAAATGCATGTACCGTTTACACAAAGAAAGAAAATCCCCTCACACATGGTCACGTCTTCTCTTCTGCAAAAAACGCATCCAGGACACCGTCCGTATACGTCTCGGCCTCCCTGTTGATGGAGTCGATGTCGATGCGCCCGCTCAGCGCGTCCTTGACCCCCTCGACCACCTCCCTCTGCTCCATGGCGCCGCGCATCAGCCACGTCTCGTGGGCCCAGTAGTCCCGGCACCGGTTGCGGAGGTCCTCGTCCCGCATGGCGGTGTTGTTGATGATGCCGACGGCGCTGAGGCGGCTCCTCGCGGCGGACAGCCGGGTCGCGGCGCGGGCGATGCGCTCCGCCGGCGAGGGCACCCGGACAAAGGCCCGGTTCGTGGACGAGAGGTACAGGAGCCAGCCCAGGA
>SRQA01000493.1:0-21567 GCA_018360365.1 Claviceps citrina | reverse complement strand
TTTTCATAGAAAACAAAAGGGGGGGGGGGGTTCTTTGTCTCTCATGGCAGCAACATTTCCTCCCTGTATTTGCGGTGTCATCCTCAAATTTTCCTTCCCATCCCCCTGCGCCATGTCACGACATGGCATGATTTATCTATTTATTATGGAGAATGAACAGGCGAAACACACGCGCGAGACACCCAGATTTAGAACTCGCAACATCATGACACGAGATGATGCGGACACGGAAAATGAAAATAGAAAGCGAGACTCGGTCTCACAAAAGGGGCACGTATTGCTGATCAATCATCGTGACGACTTTGTAAGACGTGTGGGGGGGGAAGAGGGGCCTAAGCTCCGGACCCGTCAGATAAAGGGAAGTAATGCCACATGAGACAAGCTCTGTAGGCTGAGACTGGCATATGCCCTGATATCAGGTATACTTTAGCAATGTCACCTCTTGGCCTCTCATTACGGACAACTTTGAGCCGCATGACATCGCACTTGATTGGGAGGATAGTTGCCCCCGAGCATAACTCCATCACAAAACAGCGCGCGGCACGGAAGCAGGTAATGTGGTCTATCCCTCGTTCTAATATAAGCTAAGCCAGGCAGACATGAAAATGATCAGATCCTGGACGAGTGTAACGTAACGTACAAGCAACGGCCTTGTGCAGGTACTCGTCGTCGACATCGGGTAACCATGGTTCGTCTAGCTAGTCCTACAATGACATGAGGAAAAAGAGCACGGGCCTCGCCATCGTGCTCACATGGCGCAATACTACAGTAGGAAAAGGAGGTAAGGAGGAGGTAGTGGTGATCTTCCCTGGTTTCTGGAAGTAAATATGATATAGGAGAAAAGTGAAACGCGTTTCGTCATCCGAAAGATGTAATCGCATATAATGCGCTGAGAAATAGGAAAAGGAGAAAAAATGTAAGAAGAATAGAAACAAAAAAGAAAGAGAAAGAGAAAAAAAAGAAGAAGGAAAGGGGTATTTTGGTTGTGTACGCCATGATAAAACACAATGGATATCGTGGGCGTTGTGAGATTTCATCATTGGGGTGCGTGCGGCGGGTCCGTTGGTGTCATGGAGGGCATTCAGCACCCCAATGCGCACGCGGTGTGTTGTAGTCTTACGGAATTAGTCTTCAGCTCCCCAGAGAAAAGGAACTGTGAGCAAAGATCGAGTTGAGCTGGCGCGCCGTGTGTTGACTTTTTGCTGTTGCTGGGGTCGATGGATACGTCGCGAGTGTTGACTGCTGCGAGACGTTGCGAACGTCACACGCTATCATATTATTGATGTACCAACAAGGACCGAAGATGAGGTTGCAAGCGCCGGAACCGATATGAAAGCAGACGACATGCGCCGAATAGAGCGGTATGGTAGCAAAATATCGATAAGAACCTCAACCAAACGGACGCTCGAGATAAAATGCCAGGTCTAATTTGCAAGATGCGTCGTAGAAGGCCGGAGGATAAAAGGCAGATGAACAGCTAGTTTTGTTGTTGGTTCCGCCCCCTCACACCTTTTTCTTTTTCCTTTTTTTTTTTTTTTGCTCTGTGAATCTCAAGTCCGGATTTTTGATAAATAGCTGTAGGTATTGACATTGTTTCTTTTCTTTTTTTTTTTGTCAAGTGTGGGAGCGAAAGTGATATGTTCAACCGCCAATGTGAAGCTTCAACACAATAGCAGACTGGGCTCAAAGGTATTATCCCAGATCGCATAGATATATGCACAGGAGTGGTGGATATTCGCTCTGCCCGGCAGGCAGTGGTATCGAGTAATGAGGGGGGGGAAAGCATCAGTACGAAGCCATTCGACGAGTCTGAGATCTGTCTCCCAATATTGGCGAGGGTGCAAGCATGGACACCGAAGGCGAGTTTCGGGACGTCGGCCGACCAGGCGCAGTAGGTGAATCCTGTATGCAAGGTTCTCGCTGCCCAAAGGCAAAGGTTTGCGAGCGCCCCAGCCCTTTTCTGGCCTTCAGCCGGCCCATTTCCCTTTCGCAGGTGCGTTGATGTTTCTCATCAGACATTTCGACATACTCTGGAGGGGAACACCTGCCTCGATGGTTGGCGAAGAAACCGCTGTAGCCTCCGTCCAGGATGTACACCTCGGGATATGTGAGGCAGGGATAGAATTCGGCGTTGACGGCTCGATCGTAGGATCGCACATGTCGAGCCATTAAGGGGGCACGATGGGCTGAGTACTCGCAGTGAAAAATCAAGAGAGTGCGACCGGCCATTGGCGTCTCAAAGAGCTGGGTGGCAAGAAGCTCCTTGTCATTGTGATTGACTGCTCCTTCAATGTGGCCGCCGTCATACTCGTACTCAAATCGACAATCAATAATCATTTTTTGATCAAAGTGTTCGGCATATTTGCCATCGAGGACGTCTAACAGTGTTTCCGTTTCAATACGAGGAATAGTATCGGTGGGATCTTCGGGCAGAAAATGGGGAAGCGCGGGTTCATGCACTTCTTCAATATCCACGACTGCTTTCAATGCTGACGAGGGCGATTCATCCGCGTCACCTTTGGGTTTCATGATTTCCGCGGGATGCTCAAACATGCTCAACGAACGACGGACCTGTTTGCGATTCCGCAAAAATGGGTTGGATTGTCGTCGGGCGTGACCGTTCAGGGGGGAGCCAAACCGAACGCATGCAGAATCATTGCCAAGACCCGTGAAGAGAGGCCGACGAGGCGGCAATGCCATGGGAGCACACGGACTATTGGATGAGACGGGTCGTCGTTCTTGAGGCGGCGAAGCGGACTCGAAGCATTCTCCGAGGGAAAGATTAGGGCTCATCTGGTCCATGCCAGAACCTGCACCAAAGCGGAAGGGCGGCAGTGGATTGCGGTTGTCACTTTGCGATCTTGCAGGCAGAGAGCCGGAACTCAGCACCTTCATACGACTTAGCGGTGGTCTCCTAGGGGCAGCTATCCTACGGCTGTCAAGTACGGAGCAGACATTAGCGCGGCCAGTGAGATTGGGGAATGTGGATGTCAGTGCAAATGCAACTCACTCGGCCAAGAAAGACTTTGTGGGTTCCGATGGGGCTTGACGAGTGATGGGAACTGGGGAGTCGAGAGCCATGTCCTGAACATTTGAGGGCGTTGAGCCCGGAGTAGGAGATGCCATCTCGACCTTGACACAGAATGGGGTCTTGTGGGGAAGAGGAGAGAGTTCCATGTGCTCGACGACGGGAGCTGGTGAAGAAGACGGCAGTGGTGGCGTGGTGACGAAATCTGAAGTGGGTGGTCAGTAAAGCGAGATTTGCTCATGACAAAATTGGAAGCGGGTACTACTAACGACGGCCGTCGCGACGACTGTCCATGCTGCCCATCACATTGGCTGTGAATAGTGCTCGGCGAGGTGTAGGGAACTGAGGACTAATACAGCGAGGCAGTTAGCAGTATACTTGGTGATCAGTCACCATGGTTGAGTCGTTGTCCGTACCTAGCTTCATTATCCAAGCGAAAGTTTTGGGACAAGTCGGCAGCCAGACTGGCAGCAGGGGAGGAACCACGAACTTCCTTGATGGAAAAGTAGTCGGCCGTGTTCTTGTGTATCTGCTCCCGCAGGCTCACCGAAGCCATGCTACTCGACGAGCCGGAGTAATGAGAGTGTGGCCGAGGCCGAAACAGATCTCGGCTGCCCCATGCTGGGGCAGGCAGCGGACGGTGCAATGCCGCCAGCGGAGACGAGGTTTCCATGACAGAAGGGTTCGAGGCTTGCCAGAGGCTCGTCGGAACGAGTCAAGGTGGAAGCAAAGTGCTGTGCAATGCCAATGGCTCTGGTAAAAGAAAGGCAGACGTCTCCTCTTGGGCCACAGCAAGTCAATGTTGCGGCTCTGGGTGAGAAATGGCTTTTTCGAAGGAGCGAGGTCAAGATGTTTGCTCTTTTGAAGCTGCAGCTGTAGCGTATCACTTGAGGAGACGCAATCGAGCCGATTGGTTCCAATTGCCAGTTGGGAAGACAAGAGGTCTGGAGGGGAAGCAGAAAGGTCGGTAGCTGCAGCTGGCCAGGCTCGACGAGAGGTCGAGGATCGTCAGGCTCGTATCGGTGGCATTTGCGTGGAATAACGAAGGTCGTATTCGAGGCCGTCTCACGGACAAGGCCAAGCAGTCGTTTAATATGCTGGTCGGTCGTGAGGTCCGTCGTGAAGGCGGGGGGGGCTTGTGCAGAGTGTGCAGAGGTCTGGCCGCTTTTTCGTTGCTTGAGCAGACAGCAGGTCGACGCTCGTTGCCAGGTGAATGCGCTGCCAGCTGTGACTTGGTTGCGGGCGAGAAGTCGGATTCAAGGCAACTCGGAGCGTCCCGTGCTGGATCAGACAAGGCCGTATATACACCATTGAGCGTGCCCGAGCTAGACGAGGCAGAGGGCAATCTCGGAGGCGTGGTCCCGTCTCGCACACACAATGAAAAGCGGCGCTCAGTCAAGAGCGACGACTTCCCTGGCCAAGTCTGTGGAGTTTTGCTGGCCTGTCCGTGTCGTTGCCGGGCGAGGCAATTGGATGGGACAGGAAGCGAGCTGGTGGATGAGGGAGCAACGCCTTTTGAATGGACCGTGCAACGGACCCGGCCCAGAAGCTGGGATGGAGTTGCACGTTGTTAGGGGCGACTGGGGAACGCGGACGAGGGAGGGACAGCCTCGGTGGGCTCAGGTCGGCCCAGGTCCCAGGTCCCAGGTCCCAGACGGGTGCCACTGTGCACTGTGCCAGTGCGAGCGGCGAGCCTCGAGGTCCCAGTGTCCCACCGTGCCAGGACGAGGAGGCGACTCACGAGTGGCCCGGCGTGGGTGACGACAGGTGGGGCGGGCGGCAACAAAGAGCAAGAGTCAGGCACGCCAGGGAGCCGGGGACGCAGGGCCGGCCAAACAGCGCGGCGCGCATTGATGATTGTTGCCAGCTGTTGGACAGGCAGCCAGCAGCCGAGCAGCGTCGAGAAGCCCCGAGCAGCCCCGAGCAGCCCGCTAATCCATGGACCATCGCGATTCACGCCGCAGCTGCCAGCACCACCAGGCCCCGGCCAGCCAGCCAGCCAGCCAACCAGCCCACGCGAATGGCGTCCCGGGCACAGCTTGTCGCTTCCTTGGATCACTGCGCCAACTCACTCCGCCAAACCCAACTCACCCAACTCACTGCTCCAACTCGAATCCGCTGCTCCAGCTCATTGCTCCCACTCACGGGCCTGCAGCACGCCCAGGCCCCGGTACCTGGCCGCGACGGACCATTTCCTTTTCTGCCTCTCCCTCTTCTTCTTCTTCTTCTTCTTCTTCGTCTTCTTCTTCTTCTTCCTGTCACCGTGTCATCGACGTTTCCGCCCTCGAGGTCAAGCCACCGACAGGCTACAGGCTACAGGCTACAGGCTACCCACCTGGCAGTGGGCACCCACTTGACCCAGCCAGCCAGCCAGGTCCAAGTCCTTGCAAGTCCTTGCTTGGAAGGAACCGAAACACTAAACCGAGACGTTCCTGACGCTTGTCATCTCACCTGGTCTCCCTCGTCACATCGGCCCACGGCCTAATGCACGCCATCCCCAACGACGGCGCTTAGCTGAACATAGCAACGAGAGCATCCAGGCTGCATTTTGGATATGCCTCCTTCTCGTGCTTGTCTCCCAGCATCATGGCTCCGTCAACGTGTCCAGCCGGACGGGTGACTCAAAAAGGTGAACACGCCATGAGGAAAAAGTTCATTACGCAGAATTCCAGCCGCCCCATGGCCTGGACTCCTTCTGAGTCCTCTCCCCGCGAGCTTCGGAAGGACTCAAGGAGCACGCGCTCGTGGCGTCGTCGCCGCCTACTTGCATGCCAAGTGACGGCATCGCTCGCCAAGATTCATACACCCATGATACATGATAGACACATGGATGCTTGGTCTGACTTCTGACCCAGCCGCGGGATTGCAGGGGGCGCCATTGCGCCGTCGTTACTCGGTGCAAAGTTGAGACATGACTTGGCAAGTATCTCGGTGCAGTCCGCTTGGGGCAACCGGCCTGGACAAAAAGCAGTCATTCTTCTGTAATCCGCGCCAGTTCAAGTCTCAATGAGTCCCCTTGAGTCCCCTTGAGTCCCGGTGTACAGTTGTTTCCGCCCTTTCTGGATCGACATCCCTGGCCTGAGTGATGGGCAAACCCGTGTCCCCACGCACAAACCTCTCCCTTGCATCAGTTGTTGCTATGGTAAGAAGTTAATAACGCCGATTGCACCCAGCTTGCACCCAGCTTGCACCGAGCTCGCACCCAGCATTGTTCGAGCTCGGCCACGTCTGGCACCGTGTGGTCGGATACAGGTCTCAGCGGCCTTGCCTGGCGAGACAACTCGGCTCTCGACAAACATCTCTTCCGATCGAGAATGGGCCGCCGGTCAGAGCAGTGGATCAAAGCCTGAGACCTGCTCGTCTACTACTGGTCTACCGGGTGCTCAACAAACTTTGAAGTTTGAGCCTAGGCTTCGCAACCTTGCCGTAATGTCAAGAATAGACAGTGCTGGCGGTTGTCTCCGATGGATATGCAATATGCACAATATGTACGATTTCCTGAGGCTCATATGCACGTAGATTATTCTGTGCAGTCGTCTGGGCCAATGACAGATAATTCCGAAGGCAATGGTCCGATATCCCCTGCCGTTACCCGTGTGATGTGCCAATGCCTGTGCAGCTCATCCTGCCACCATGGGGGCGATCCTGGCAAAGGCTCGTTGCCATGATGAGAAACGTAAAGTTGTAAACAGAAGCACGGCCCCGTCTCTGGACGTGGACGGCACAACGTATTGCGGAGCACGCGCTGCATCTCGACTTCTCGAGACAAACAAGACGGCGATGCATCTCCACGCATCCTCCATGCATCTCCATGCATCTCCGCTGCCGTCCTGCCATCAGGCCCATCACACAGTCACCGACAGGGGCCCCCGCCCGCCTTCTCAAACACCTTCCCAAACGCCCGTCCAGATGCCCGTGCGGCCATGCCAAACGAGCCTCGAAGCTTCAGCCTATCCAGTGTCAGCCTGTCAGGTACAACGAAATCTGAAATCAATGCCAGAATTTAGAAATCCCCCAAGTCGTGTTCTAGAAAGAAGCGGGAGAGCTAGGCGGGTTTTTAGGTTCAACCTCGAGATCGGAGTCATGTGATGACGTAGCCTTCCATCAGAAGACCACTCATTGTCGATGGTGCAGCCCTTCCTCGATGGAGGGGGCTGCTTTCAATCTCCATTGTCATGTCCTTCGCACGGCGTTAGCTTGTCTACTTTAGCTACTATACGTTAGCTGTTATACGTTGGCTTTTTTTTCTTCTTCTTTTTCGCGAGAGAGAGCGCTGGCGGAATGGTCGGGATTGTCATGACACGCAAGCCAGGATGCGGACGCTACCAATGCCAGGCCTCCACCGGCGCGAACAACGACTGAACCTACCTCGATCTTGGTCTTTGGTCTGAGATCGATGGTTATGTCCCGCGAAAGCATGATGGTCTTTATTCTTGCATGGCATCATTTGCACGGCAAGTCGCTGATCGCGAACTTGGCTCACGATCCTCTCAACATCCCTCTGTTTACTTTTCCCACGGGGAAGCCATGCCTGTTTAGCTTGCGGGCCCTTTTTTTTTTTTTTTTTTTTTTTTTCTTTGTTGCATGGGAGGCTGGAGCTGACAATGCTCATGGGGGTCAATTGCCGCCGCTATTCCTTCGATTGAGTCCAAAGTTGGCTGTTGCCGGCCAACCCCTCTCGGTGTCAAATACGAAAACAGCAAAGAACAAGGTGCTCGAGCCATGTGTCCAATCATGGGGACGACGAGGCCAGGGACTGTCAATATCCACTGCTCAGGTGGTCGCAAATCCTGTCAATTTGCAGAAAAGAGGGTGTCCAGACCCCTCGGAACCCCGCTTGCACAGGTAGATGATGGTGTGTGCTCACACTGCTCACCTCCCAGCCGCAGCCGAGCAAAGAGGGAATCGCCGGTGAGTGTGACGCCCTTATGCGCCGTTGCCGTCAATTTGCCATTCCAAATGAGGGGGAATTGGAAAGCTGACCGCGGCCAATCGACGATCCCATGCTTGGAATAGTTTTTTTTGAGTTTGGACTGGGGGCCCTTTATTTTGATGTGTGCGTGTGTGCGTGTGTGCGTGTGTGTGTGGTGTGTCCCGCTTCTTTTGCTTTTGCTTTGTTGTCCAGTCTCAGATCCATTCAAATAAATACTAGGTACTAGGTAATATTGATTCTAGGGCCGTCGCGTAATCAAAGTAAACAATTGGTGCAAGCGCGTCTCAACCCCGCCTAGCAACGCTTTTCAGCACCGCGAAGTCACGTGTGTCTGGGTGGCCTCTTCAGGGCCTCTCAATTGACAATAGTTCAGAGTTCTGGACCCGCCGCTCGGCATGCTGCTCGGCGACGACATCGGCGCCTTCAGCTCTTTGTTTCATGTTTGACAAGGTTTTCCTGCAGATAAACCCATTGCGGCTGGGTCGTGGCCCATGGACGGGTCATGAGATGGCCCATATCAGCTTGGCACCGGCACCAGTGTCAATGTTGCATCAGAATGTGCCGCGCAGCATTCGATATCCTTGTTTGACCGAGCTGTTGCTTTTGCAGCAAGCAAACCAAAAAAAACCAAGCAAGGAAAAGGAAAAATAAAGTGACATGTCTGTATTCTTAACAATAACCTTGGTCTGCATCTATACTGTCCGTCACTGCGCTTGATTGATGCTCCGTGCCCATTCACATGACAAACTGGACAATTGCTGTTCCACTCCACGGCCCAACTCGATGATCAAAATCGGACAGGCGATGATGCATTCCAGATCGGCAGCGTCATAGCTTCAATATCTAAATTTAATACACCGACCGAAAGATGGAAGAAAATGATTCAGGGTAGTTTCAGACACAAGGTGGGGTTGACAGCGGGGACGACGTGCGCGGGTGGGGCATGAACTGGGCGGTGAACCGCGGCACAAATAATTATTTTGAGAATTTCAAGAAACCACTGTCTGCGAAGGCATTGGCGACGCATCAGGCTTGACCGTACAGTACATCGTCCTCAACACTGCCGCCATTCTCTTACACAATGGCAGGCAAGCGAAAGCGGAGCGGCAAAGATGGCACAGGTTCCGGAAGCAATGGCCTGAAAAAAGCCAAGAAGGAGATGATGCCACTCGATCTTGACTCAAACAGCACCTTGACGCTCCAAGTCAAACCATTCGTCGAGACACCGACAGGCGATGACCGAAAACGAGAGGCCGAGCTTTACGAATTGCTCGGAAGTGTCGTCGAAGACACCAGGAACGATGCGGCAGAATGCATAGTCTCAAGCCTCCTCGAGGGTGATGGTGCTTCAGAGGCAATCCTGGAGAGACATCTCAATCGCCGACTGTTTCGGGGCCTCGCAAGCGGACGTGAGGGCTCCCGCCTGGGATTTAGCCTAGTCATCACGGAGATACTATCGCAATTATTCGGTGATCGCGAACTGGCTAGAGCCAAGTACGCGGGGCTCACATTCGACAAGATTCTTGGACTTCTTGCCGATAAGACAAAATCCGTGGGCAATGTTTCTGGACAAGAAGAGCGGGATCATTACCTCGGTCAGGTATTTGGTCTCGAGTGCTTTGTCAAGTCCAAAACACTGTTCAAAGACAGTTCTAGATGGAACGCAGTTCTTGACATGCTGCTCAAGCTCGGCCACAAGAAGATCTGGCTGAGACCTCAATGTGGCTGGATTCTTGTTCAGGCACTGGAGCAAATGCCAGAGGACCTTACGAAAGCCACGTTGATCAAGATTGCAGAAGCTGGAATGGCCCAGACACCAGAAGGAGTAGCTGCATGGATCGTGTCATTGAATCGTTATCCGAGACTGAAAATACCGCCTTGGAGAAACCCGCTGTCCAAAAAAGCCCTCGCAGACCTGGCGGCCGTCTTAAAGGAGAGCTTCAAAGATTCAGCAAAGGACCCAAAAGAAAAGCAACATGGTGCGAAGCAAGCATCCTGGAGTGCGCAGTTGCATTTTGTTTGGGACATCATTCTGGCACGCTTCCTTAGTACCGACTCTGATTCAAAAGAAGAGGATTTCGAACAATTTTGGGGTCGAGTTGTCGATGGTACGTCTATTGCTGAAACAATGATTCTGCAATATTTTCTCTCTCTTTCCTTTTTCAAGAAAAAAAAAAAAAAGTCACTAATGTCAGGCAGAGGGATTGTTTTCGAAGCAAGCAACGGACGGGCAAAAATTCAAAGGCTTCATGGTATTTGAGAAGATGTTGAAGGGCTTTGCCCAGACAGAGCCAAAGCTCGAAGTCCTGTTCAGCCGAAATTTCATGTCTTGCTTGCTGAATCAAGCCTCGAAGGAAGATCGCTACTTGAACCGAGCTGCGACGAAGGCACTAAAGGCCATCGAAGAAGTGGTATCATCACATCCTGATGCCCTGGCCCCCATTCTGGCAAACCTCCTGGGCAAGAACGGGAGCTATGCCTTTGACCAAAGATCGAACAGCAAAACTGTAGACAAAATCATGCAGAATATAAACGAGCGCAATGTCGAATCTGTTCTGGCTGTGGTCAAACGGCCTATCAAGCTCATGAAGCAACAAGAGATTTCTGAGGCCCAGGCCACTGTGAGAACTTACTCTGACTACCTGGCAAAAATCCTAAGCGCGTTTGCCTGCGCATCTACCAGGGCCGCGAAAGCGGACACACGGGCCGGGGAAGAAGGCCAAAAAGAGAAGCGCGCGGACTCGAAAGCAGCGAGCGGTTCTTTTGACAAGACTCTAGAGGAGCTCACAAAGGTGGCATACGGCCAGCCGGCCGAGATCCCGAAAGATGCACTGACTGACCAGATCAGAGAGATTTGTCGATCTCGTCTCGAGACGTCTCTTGCGAAGCTCGCTCGTACTAGCACCGACTTTGCTGTATTCTGCAAGGCAGTTGCTTCGATAGACTGCAGCGCGATGACCATGACGGCCGAGATCAAGAAAGCCAAAGACGAAGCGCTCACTCGCATGGGTGAACTCCTCAAGAGTGAAACTGACGCTGCGCAAGGCTTGGCCATGCTCCATGCTACATCCATCTTTCAACTGTACAACGAGGATCCTGATGCAATGGACGTATTGGATGACCTGTCTCAGTGCTACGACAAACTGCGTTCTGGAGATGCAAGCGGTGAAGGACGATCGGAGCTCCTAGTCGAGATTCTGCTCTCAATGGTCGCTAGGCCTTCGTCGTTGATGAGGCAGATTTCCCAGCAGGTATTCGGCGTCTTCACAAGCCAGATGTGCGAGGAAAGCATGAAACTTCTCACGGGGCCCCTCACCTCGGACGAGAGCACGAAGGGGCAAAAGGAGCTCTTCAATACCGAAGATGATGCAATGGAGATGGAGAGTGATGCCTCGGATGGAGAGGAGGAGGAGGAGGAGGAGGAGGAGGATGGCGAAGAAGATGGTGTGATTGACGTCGAGGACGCTTCTGATTTTGAAATTGATTCAGACTTGGAGTTTGTGGGCGTGAATGGCGACGGCGAGGACAGTGATGAAGCAGAAGAAGACGAAGACGAAGAAGAGGATGGTGGTAAAAACACCAACAAGCAAGATGGTGCTGCAGATTCCGATCAAGGCCACGAGCAGGCGGGCGAGAGACTACTCAATCAAGAAGGAGAGTGGGACAACCCGGAAGAGCTGGACACCATTCTCGGCAAGATCCTCAAGAGCCACCGGCTTGACAAGGACGCCGAAGCCGAGTCCTCCGAGGACGAAGGCGACATGTCCGACTCGGAAATGTTCGCCCTCGACAAGCAGCTCTCGGCCGCCATCGCGCCGCGCATCAAGGCCAACCAATCCGACACCAAGAAGCAGAAGAAGGATGCCAAGCAATCCGTCGTCAACTTCAAGCACCGGATCCTCGACCTCCTCGACATCTACGTCAAGAACGAGGCCCTCAACCCGCTCGCGTTCTCGACGCTGCTGCCGCTCCTGACCCTCATGCGGACGACGTCCACCAAGGCACTTGCCAACCGGGCCCACGACGTGATCCTGAATCTCCGCAAGGCCATCAAAAAGGCGCGGCCATCCGGAGCCGCCACTGCTGCTGCGACGACGACACCATCACCGGCCCTGCTGCTGCCCCTCCTGCGGGCATGCCACGACGAAGCAGGCCGGGATGACGCCCACGCGTACGCCAAGGCCGCCAGCGCAGCCAGCCTGATTGTCGCGTCGGCCCTGTTCAGACAGCGCAGGGAGTCTGTCGAGCAGATTGCGGCCGTGTACGCCCAGACCGAGTCGGCGTGGGTGCTGAACAAGGCCAGGATGCACCGCTCCTTTTTCAACGACTGGCATGACTGGGCGCAGAGCATGCGTAACTGTGCTGCCTAGGTGTCTAGGTCAGCAGGGGGGGGAGGAGGAGGAGGAGGAGATGTGGGTAGCTGAGAGGGGGTGCATCTATGTACGCTGCTGTTGTTATTTATCCATTTGTTTATTTATTAACACATGACTGTAGATACTCCTGCTATATGTGTTTGTCACCAAAAGTGCTGTTTACGCTACTAAAACACCAACCAAGGTATTCTGGAGAATGAATTTAAAACGTCGTGCTGCCTACCCACCTACCTACCTACCTACCTACCTTCCCCTACCGAGGTAGCTTGTCAACCCCAGCGGGCAGTCCACGGACCCAGAATCTTACACAGCATGACACGACAACACCACCATCCCCATCGGATACTCTGCTACCTTCTAACCCACGTGGTGCTCGACGCTGGAACCGGGCCACCCAGTCGAGGTGCCCGGATGGCCTGTCCGTCCGAGTAGCAAGCAAAAAAGAGGCACGAGAACTGTCTCCCCGGGAGGCTGGTGTAGTCTGCTCCTCCACAGAGGCCATGGCGTGCTAGACGCGCAGAGTACGTGCCGGGTTGTTCATCCCGGGCTGTCAGGGTTTTTTTCTCTTCTAGCGGCCATGTTGTCAAGCATCCATTATCTATGAAAGCTGCCAAATTGTGATGATGGTACACATTGCCCCCCCCGTGCGCACATGCTGTTTTCGAACTCTCGTTCGTGCACCAGACTTTCCCCCTCCCTCAGTCTCGCCCTACAGCTCCATTTTGTCATCATCCTTCTTGTCCTTCTTGTCGTTGTTGTTGTTGTCGTTGTCGTCGTCGTCGTCTGAATCATCCGCGGCCTTTGCCAATCTCTCGGCCTCCTCCCTCATCTCCTTGGGCACCTCGACATGACGGCCCTTGGTCGGACCGTCCGCACCACTGATCCACGTCATCTCCAGCTCGAAGTCCTTGTCCTTGTTGTCCTTTTGGGCCACGTATATGATTCTCGCCGCCTCCTTGACGGCGTCCTGCAGCGTCATCGTCTCGGACTGCAGGTCCAGCTTCTCCAGCTCCGCCTTGGCGGCCTGGCGGCCTTTGCCGGTCGCGGCTCCGTAGTAGCCCCAGTATAGGCCGCTGGGCTCGATCATGTAGAGGAAGGGACCGCCGTGCTTCTTCCCCGGCACTTTGCCCCCGGCGCCGCACTTGGGGCCAAGGCCCACTTCTCCGTCCACGGGGGTCTCCTCGGATGTGTCGACGCCGCCTACAATGGCGGTGATGCCAAAGGGCCGCACGGAGCCGTACATGGTGTACGCCTGGAGGTAGCCACCCATTCTGGAGGCGAGATCGGAGGTGGGGATGGGAGTTTTGAAGTTCTGGCGCCAGCTGTGGGACTCGTCGCGGGCTCGTTCGACAAAGTGACGTCCATCAGGAACCATTCCCGAGTAGACCTACAGCCAAATGGGTGCGTAGTGCATCCGTCATCAGCCCAAACGCCCATTGTGAAGGGTGAAAGACGGGCGGAAGAGAACAAAAAAAAGAATAAGAAAAAAACGTACCACTCCAATGTGGCCATCAACTGTGGCAATGCGCTTGTTTGCACCGGCCTTTAGCAACTTTGACGACACAACCTTTTCGACCGCCAGGACGAGGCCGTCTTTGCACCGGATGCCGACGGACGTGCCGCCATTCTCCACGGCCTTTACTGCGTATTCCACCTGGAAGTTTCGTCCATCTGGCGAGAAGATGGAATTGAGGAGATCGTAACCGGTGCCTATCGACGTCTGCAGCCGTGTGTAGGTTTTCCCGCTTGATTAGCTAGCTGTCAGACATGGGGGAGCTTTGGCGTGCCCGCCCGACGTCGGACGACGATGGCTCATGATGGCTATGATCTCACCATGGTGCGTGTACGGTCGCCTGAGACGCTTTCCGGATACTGATCTGTCGAGGAACAAAAAGAAAGTGCTGCGCAATGGAATGGCGAACGCTGGGACGGGGGGGATGTCTGTCTGATGAGGTGCGATGTGGTGCTTGGAGCTTGCACCAGGACATCAAGCAGCAGGCAGCGTGAGCTGCGTACCTGCCTACTTGGTGTGGCATGCCAGTGCTTGCTTGCGAGCTGGCGACCGGCCGGGGTGCCTGAGGTGTCAATGACTGCCAGACTTCAGTGCCGGGCGACACCAGCCACAAGTGAGGTTGGAAGTGCCTGTGGCTGGCGTGTGGCTTGACGCAGCCACCCGGTTTGTGGCTGAGTCGGTGGCTGACCTTGTCGGATCCGGGCGTCTGGGCCTGGTGGGTTGAGTTGGCGCATCGTCATCATGTGCTGGGGTGACACTCGGACCGGCTGCTCGTGCGCGCGGCGTGCCGGGGCGGTAGGTTCTGCTAGCTTCTCAAGTGTCGTCTCGTCTCATGCGAACTAAATGATCGTTCTGAGGAACGCCTGCTTCATGCGCGGAAGCGGTGAAGGGCCAAAGAGGCCCGACCAAGACTCGCCACTGTTCGGTGGTAGGCAGAGGGATCGGAGGCTCAAGACTGCAGCAGCATCAGTTGCGTCACCAGTTCGGCATTTCCCCAGATGGGGTTGAATCTGTAGATTGATAAAACGACGCCGTGCAATCTGTGTCGTCAGTCCGGCACGGATCTTCTGTGCTTGGACTGCGCCGCTTACCTTTCCGCTACGTCGTGATGACTCGTTCTGATATCGACATGCTCCCCTCCCGTCTGCCCAGTGCCGGCTGGTCCAGCTGATCTGGCAGCTGGCAAGTGCTGTTCGTGCCCCACCCCGACCCTGTCCTCGTCCTCGGCGCCTGCCCGACTGCCCGACTCTTTAACATCGGTTCAGATCCTCAACCACCCCGCGTTCAACTTTGCTCTCCCTTTCTTCTCCATCCTCGCTTCGCCCTTTGCTCCGTTTCTCCATCTCGAGTAGCTTAGTCGAAAATATACTGATTGTACTCTTGCTCCGGACTTGCAGGTGACCGTCCGAAACAGACCAAGTCCCGCTCACGTCTCGCTCACGTCTCGCTCAGCCCAACCCCGTCCGTCTCTGTTGCCTCTTGATACCCAACCGCATAACGACCCAACCCCGAGTCGTCGGTCAAGGTCTAGGAGAAAAGCTCTAGAAAACAGAGCCAAAGCTGACCTGTTGCTACGAAAAATAATCGAGACAACTCGATAGCGAACTCTGGCTACTACTTTCAACTGCTGTGTCCATCCTCTTTCGTACGGGAAGCCAAAACTCCTGCCAAGTGACTGAGGTATGTTGTGTCACACTGCGAAGCCGGCCGAGCCGCGTATTAGTTGGCCGTGTCTCTGCGACAATAAGACTGATGCGATGGCTAGATCATGGTGACCGTCCAGTCTGGCATGCAATGCTCTTTGCAGCAGGTCCAAGATGACCTCGCCCGTCTATTTTCCCTCCACATGACCTTCAATCCCGATTCCCAAGCTTCCACTCCCAAGGAAACTCCCAGGCAAGAGTCGACGATTCACTTGCCCGCGCCCGCTTCTCAGCCTATCGTCTACTCCGTTTCCCAGCATTACAACCACTCTGCGCACGTTGCGCGATCTGCTGTGCCGCACTCGCAGCATTCGCAGCCGTGTTCCCAGCAAGTACAGTCGCAAACTCAGCGCCGCTCCTCAGAACCCCCGCAGACTGAGCTTTCTCCCGTCGAGAACATTCTTCGCACCTACGGCCTGGACCCAGCAACCCTGACCCCATCACAGCTACAACTCTTTCGAGTTGCCGATGACTCCCAGAAGCTTCGTCTTTTGGAATTGTGGAGCATATGCCCGCCCATCAAGGCCGAGGAGATTCCAGCTCTTGCCTGGAGCAGCACCTCTGTGGACCAAGAAGAGCAATTGGCACGTTTGCGATATCAGAGACAGCAGAATAACACCTTGAGCCTGGATGGAACACCAGTTCTCCAAACAGCGGGGGGAGCCTGGAATCGGCAGAATGAGGCACCAGACACTGAGCCGTACATGTCTTCTGGGTATGAGGAACTGATGCGAAGAGAGTATGAGCGACAGTCCAATAACAACAAGTCCAGAGACGTCTGTAGTCATTTCGGCTCTGCGATCGGAGGCTGCCACTACTCCAGGGCAATTGACCCCGTCTACAAAGGATACGGCCTCCAAGCCGAGCAGCAGGCGCAGCTTGAAATGGCTTCTCAGTATGGGGCATTCGACCAATTCAGAGGTACCACCATGGAAGTGGATGTCATGGACATGTAAAGTTGCTTATAGGAGCGTGTTCCAACACATGCTCTTCCTATTATCCTGGCGATTGGGCAACACATACCACATAGGTAGTTGACGTTGGCACTGTACTTTCTTTTGATGATTGGAACGAATGCAAGAAGGGAATTAGGACAGGCGTGCGAGGAGGAGTAGCGTTGCATGACATACCAATGTGGGCACGTACTTGGGAGATTGCATCTCATTGTTTTTTTTTTCTATCTTTATGAATCATGTCTCTTTCTCTGATGCACACACGTCTCGTCTGCGTTGCCATACTTTCTCTACCCGCCAATACACACTCCTTGAACACGCCCAATTGCCACAGCCACCAGCCTACAAGTCTTGTGTATTAGAAAAACAAAACAAAGTAAAAGAGTCACTGTGGAAGTTTAGAAGAGTAGGTATACAACAAAAACATCACCGTTATGGTCCGCTTTGCCCAGTTCAACTTCATACCGTATTCTCTATTCCTCTCAAGTACGCTCGGGCCAGGCCGATGATCTATCGCTGGAAGGGGGACAGTTTATTGGAATTCCACGCTCTAACCCTGTATAAGTATGTAGTCTTTAAGTATATGCAAGTAGATCATTCTGAAGGCACGGCCCCCGCAGCGTCAAATCAAATCACAGCCTTCTCGAGCTTGTCAGCAAGAGCATCGACATCCTTGTCTTTGAGCTGCACAACAGGCTCCTCTTGAGCCTCCTCTGCTTCCTTGGTGAGTTTTTCGGCGCGCTCCTCAACCGTGGCTCCTTCCTCCTCTTCCTCCTCTTCTTCCTCCTCCTCCTCGTCGGAGCTGAGATCCTCGAGATCGCTCAGACTGTCCACCCCCCATTCATCGTCGTTGGTCACATCTCCGGTGAAGCGGTCCTTGCGTCCGTCGAGAAGGGCCTGCAGGGCGAGGATGGACTCGTCGTCCTCTGTGAATTTATTGCCGTTCAGCTCGATGCGCCTGAGGGCGGGGAGGAAATCCCTGGCAGCGCTGGCGAGCTTCTTCACGCCCGGGCTGGTGATGTCGTTGAACTGCAGACGCAGTGTCTCGAGCTTCTGGTTCTTGCCCTTGGAGAGGGACTCGGCGAGGAGGACGGCGCCCTTGGCGCTGAGCAGGGAGTCGCCGATGCCCAGCTCGCGGACGACGGTCCAGTTCGGGACCACCTTGGCGAGAGCCCTGCCGCCCATGAGGGTAAAGGTGTTGTCCTGGAGATCCAGGACCTCGAGCTCGCTGGCCGTGTGCAGGCCCTCGCTGACCAGGTGCGAGATGCCCTCCTGACGGATGCCGTTCTGAACCATCTTGATGACCTTGATCTTGTTGTGGAGGGTGTATGTCCTGGCCCAGGCCGTCATGCTGCCATTCTCGAGTCGGTTCCGGCCGCAGACCACGGTCTCGAGGTCGGGGACCTGCTTCCCGTCCCTGCGCGCGGCCTCCTTCCTGGCGTGGAGCTCCGACAGCGCGTCGGCGACGAGGATGCCGGCGTGGGGACCGAGGCCGTTGTTGTTGAGGTAGAGGTGCTGCAGGGGCACATGGGCGGAGAGGAAGGCCACGAGGGGCGCCTGTGTGTTGAGGCCAAAGGCGTTGTCGTTCAGGTTGACGGTGTGAAGGTTTGGGTGGTTGAGGACCGAGGTCAGCAGCGAGGACAGTGCCTCGGGAATTTCGGCCAGGAGTCGGCCGGTGAAGATGTCGGCAAAGTTGGCCACCTGTTTGTCCGCTTGGCGGTCAGTGACCTCGGCCTAGATAGAGTGCCCCCGAGTTCCTCCTCCTCTATTCATCCCCCCCCCCCCTTTTTTTTTACATGATACCAGCGAGAGTAAAGAAGAGATACACCACACATACCCTCAGGTTTTTCTTGGTGGCCAAGACTTCACCGAGGACCTTGCACGCCTCCACACCCAACGTGTTGCCGAGGAGCCTCACTTCCTCTACGTCGTTGGCGCGGAGGTCCTTGATGTGGGCTTCGACGTCGGCGGCCGAGTCGAGCTTGAGACCCCTGCCCTCGAGGGTGAATAGCTTGTTCGAGCTGGCCATGATGTGAAGAATTTTTTCGAATGTGAAAGTGATTTTCCAGCACAGCTAGCGATGGAAAAAAAAAAAAAAAAGGGTAGCCGGGGAAAATGAATGGCAGGTGGCAGAAAGCGCGGTGGCGGTGGTGGTGGTGATGATGTTTATGCAGAAAAGATGCAAAATGTATAGTGGGGGCGGGGCAGCGACGGAGAAATGGGCCGTTTGTATTGGTGTGCTGCAGCCTCAGTCCTGACTCCCTGGTGCGGGAAACCGCCACAAACGGAGAAGAGGCGGTGGGAAGCCGGGGGGGGAGGCGGCGCGGGCGGAGAGTGTAACTGGTGCGCCACAGTGGCGGCACGAGGCAAATCTTGTTTTTTTGCCGGCTGGTGCCCCACCTGGCAAGCGCAGCGACCATTGACCGCTTACAACAGACACAACAGACTTGCCTAGGCTCAACGACACGTGACCCGAGCCAATCAGCGTCGGCCCATTTCGGAACGCTGGATTTTCTCGATGGGTATGACCTCTCCTGCTGAGCCCTCTCGAATCCTCGACCTGAGACCGACCGAATCGACCATCGCCGTCACACCCTCATCCCGGCTTCCCACCACGGCTACGGTATAGCTTGCCAAGTATGCTGGCAAGGACTTGCTTGCGCTCGACGCGCACCCTCAATGGGCTCCGAAACGGCGTCAACAATGTCTCCAAGGTATGATGGCCTCACATTTCCGGCGTCGACTTTTCCTCTTGTCTCCCTTCCCCGTTTTCGTGTTGTATCGCCGGGGCAGAGATCAGCCAAGACCGGCGCCCCAACGTCATGGAACAAGCGTCAGAAAGCGGACTGCACACGATTCATCGCTCCAGCCCGGGATCCGATTGCTGATGGTATTTTTTCTCTCTTGGTTTGTCCTGCTTCTGTAGCGCGCCGCGTCCACGAGTTCGGGTGCTGCCGGGGAGGCTTCCCCGGCCCGATTGAACTTTGCTGCCATCGCCTCAACCACCGTCGCCGCCGGTTCGATTGCGTGGTACTACCACCTTTACGGACCCGTGGCCTTCGCCGCCACCCCTGCTGAGGAAGGGTACGTTTTTGATGGAACAGTTGAAGTTTCTCGTGACCCCCGGATGGTGGCCTTTTCGGCCTCGCTCCTCCCCGTGTGCGGCATCGACCACCGTGCTCCGGCTTTTGCTAATCTGCTCTCATTAGTCTGCACGCGACATCTTACCCTTGGGTTCACCAGCAGTGGTTGAAGACTTTCGATCACCAGGCGTAAGTTCTCGACTGCCCCCCCGGCATTTGCTTCCAACCACACACATGTGGACAAGTCTCCAAAGTTCTTGTCTTCTTTCGGGACGACTGTTCGGCGGCTTGCGCCCTTTTATCTCTCTCTCTCTCTCTAACCGCTTGATGGCATAGTCTCCGTCGTGGTTTCCAGGTTTACCGTGAGGTCTGTGCTTCATGCCACTCCTTGAGCCGAATTCCCTACCGAACACTAGTCGGCTCCGTCTTGACCGTCGACGAGGCCAAGGCTCTTGCCGAGGAGAACGAATACCCCGGTGAGCCCGACGACCAGGGCGAGATCCAGATGCGGCCCGGAAAGCTGGCCGACTATATTCCCGACCCCTACAAGAACGAGGAGGCTGCCCGAGCTGCCAACAATGGCGCTCTTCCTCCGGATCTGAGCCTGATCGTCAAGGGTCGCCACGGCGGCTGCGACTACATCTTCAGCTTATTGACCGGCTACCCCGAGGAGCCCCCTGCCGGTGCTCAGGTCGCCCCTGGCATGAACTTCAACCCCTATTTCCCCGGTACCGGCATCGGAATGGCCCGTGTTCTCTACGACGGACTCGTCGAGTACGAAGACGGAACCCCCGCCTCGACTTCTCAGATGGCCAAGGATGTGGTCGAGTTCCTGAACTGGGCTGCCGAGCCCGAGATGGACGACCGCAAGAAGATGGGCCTCAAGGTTCTGATTGTCACGTCGGCTCTGTGGGCCATCAGCGTTTGGGTCAAGCGATACAAGTGGGCGTGGCTGAAGTCGAGGAAGCTCGCCTACGACCCCCCGGCGGATTCCAAGATTCGTCGCTAAATAAGCAGCGTTGCGGCGGTTGTGCACCATACCATGCATGTATGTGTATACTAGTCTCCCCCCCCCTTTAGAGAAGCTCCTTTGTCGGCGGAGGCGAGTAGAATGGCGGGAAGTTGGTTCTTTCTTTCTTTTATCTTTTTAAACAAAATGAAGGAAAGGCGGATGGTAGAGCTGTAAATCAGATGAATCAATATCAATCAATACCTCTTACTTCTTGTTCTGGACAGCCCAGCTGCAGCACGAGGCCTGGCTGTTAGTGTTCGCCTGAAGCCTTGAACAACCCCACAGTGCACGCCCCACTGTAGCAGGGCTGCAGGGGTCATCCCAGTGATGCAGCCCCCCCCCCCCCCCCCCCCCCCCCCCGGCCAATGGCAGCCCAAGTAAGTGCCCCCGAAGTTCGAACCCAGCCAGCGACGCCGACCACCATCATCACCGGATCAAAACAGACGCCGGTTGACGGGGTCCAACAACGAAATACCTCGGGCCATCCATTGCGCTCACCAAGAGCAGAGCACGCCTCCTGTTTTCCCATGCCCCCCTCTACCAAACGTTTGACTATCCGCCAACGCCGCAGCCACTGCCCGCACCCAAGCCGAGATATCTCATCTCGAAACTGATCCCTTTGGGCGCGGGAAAAAAAACAACAAAATATGCCATTTGTCGTCACCACCGACGACGACGTTCCATCCATACGCAAGCGACGACGGGGCGACGACGACGACGACCCTCATCATCATCATCAGCATCACCGCGGCGGCGGCGGCATCTACAGACTGTACGAGCCACCAGACAGGCACCGAGACCACTACCTCCCGAACCCGGCACCAAACCAGCCCTCGTCGTCCCGTAAAAGGGCCCTCCTCCCCCTGGGCTCGAAAAGCAAGCGAGCCCGCCTCGCCGCCGCCACCGCCGCCGGTGCTCTTCTCCCCGAGGCCGACCCCCCCGCCAGGCACCACAGTCCCAGTCCCGGCC
>SRQA01000492.1:0-21613 GCA_018360365.1 Claviceps citrina | reverse complement strand
CCGGGGCAGGCAAAGTCCCACTCGGGGGTGGACTCGATCCGGGCCGACGTCCACTCGCCGTGCACGCCCTCGCCGGGCCGGCCGCGCACCGGCGTGATGAGCAGCGTCTGGTCGGCCGTGATGCGCAGGTTGCGCTCGTCGGCCGTGTACTCCTGGATCTCGCCCGTGCCCCAGTGGCGCGGCCCGCCGTTCGGGTACCGCGTCCCGAGGTCGACCTTCCACTTGGACGGGTCGGGCAGGGGCCCGCCCGAGGTGAAGTCGTCGAAGAAGAGGAGCTTCGAGAAGTCGGGCAGCTTTCGGTGCTCGCCGTCGCTGCTGCGGCTGTGGCTGCTGCTGCCGAGGGCCGTGGCCGCGGTGAGGAGCGCCAGCAGCGCCGTGTTGCTCATGCTGGGAAGCATGGTGCCTGTTCAAACGAGTGGCAAGGGTTTTTCTCCCTTTCTTCTTCTTCTTCTTCTTTTTCAAATCTCTTCTTTTTCGAGCGAGAGCGAGTGACTGCACAGACACAATAAAAAGAGAGAGGGAGAGACGCGAAGAAAGTTGGCCCCTTGGCGGAAAAAAAGAACGATAGAATCAAACCCAAAGGACCGAATCACAACCAGAAAAGAGAAGGGAGGACGTGAGCATCAGTGCATGAATTTTCCGCGTATTTATTGTAGCGTTCCCGGGTCGTGGACTCGTGGGAGGGCGCCGTCAACTCGCCCGGCCGGGCGGGAAAAGGACACTTTGGACTGGGCAACTTGACCAGGTTGGAGTACCCCCGTACGTGGTACTGGACAGGCACGCACACGCCCGCGAGATACCTACCTGGTAGGTACTCGACCAACCTGGGCATGAAGCAGAACCTACACTACCTACTAGGTAGGTAGTCACTGCTAGGTAGTGAAGCACAACCTCCCTACTTACTCGGTTAGTTATGAAGCGGAACCTACTGGATACTAGGAAACTGACCTAATAGGCTCTGCCTCACGTAGTAGGTTCTGCTTCATCCCCTTTTTGGCACAAGAAGAAGAACCGCCCCGCCACGCCCCTGGGGGCTGGGAAATTGGGACTCGAGACTCGGAACTCGCGGGATTCGCGGGGCAAACCAAAAGAGCCGGAGGAGCCGGAGGAGCCAGAAGAGCCAGAAGAGCCAGAAAACCTTGATTGCAAATTGCCCATTGGACGAGCCCGCATCTCCTCTCCTGGTTCCTGCACCCCCAGGCAACAAAGGGGGAGGAGGGGCACGCGAATTTCCAACTCGACTTTCGAAATTGCCAGCCAGATTTAGCCTTTAGCCGAATCGGGCAAGGCCACTTCTCCCCTGCCTCGCACCTGGAAGTACCTCTTTGTGTTTCTTTTCGACGGCCATACGCCAGTACTTCACGGAACACCATTCGCGTCAGGCGTGAATCCTTGGCAGCACCAGCAGCAGCAGCAACGGATGCTTGCTCGTGCTATATACTAGGTACCTAGAACCTACCTAGTAGTGTCTATAGCTGCGTTGTTCTACACCCAAGGAGAACCCTCTATAAGGTCCTATGGGCCATGGCACAAAGAAGAAACGTAAGCGGCACTTTTAGGTCACGACGGGGAAAAGCAACCTTGCCTGATTTGGCTAAATCCAATTGGAAATTTCGAAAGTCCAGTTGGAAATTTGCTTCTTCCCCCTTTGTCAGAGGAGAGGGCGGCGGGAGTGGCGTCCGCTGCCCTCTGCATTTGACTTCTGCCCCTCGGCTCCCTCTTATATCTCTTGTGTTTACCCAAGGAGCCTAATAAGAGTTATTTTGTATGTACAAGCCACGGCAACCGTCACAAACTCACTTGTGTGTGGTCGTCACGTCAATTTCCCCGCTTTTCATCCCTCATTCGCACCTTCCAAATTTGCAGCTTGCGAGCTCTCTTGTAAGTTGGGTGACTGAATGCAACGTGGCTGGTGTTCTGTTCTTTTCTAGAAAGAGAGGGTGTTCCGTAGGTCATTTTCACACACCCTCTTCACCTCTCCGAGGTCATCAGCAGGTACCCAGGTAACCTCCATGACGTTTCCATACAGGTAGCTAGCTTCCACGGCGACCACGAGAAAAAAAAAAAAAAGCATCAGAATGAAAACGTAAAATAAAACGAATTGGCCCCCCAATGCAGCCAAGCTCCAGTCCAGCACCAACACCACCACCAACACCTCCTCCTCCTATGTCACGACCTGTGTCCAAGTGCCGCGCTGCGCAACACTCTCCCGCTGGCCCCGGCGGAGACGTGCTCCTCCGTCCTGATTGTCGCCTCCTTTGTCCGCTGCGACGGCATCTCTGGCGTGACTGATCTCGAATCCGTCCCCGTCCCCGTCCCCGGGCCCGGCCGTTTCGGCTTGGCCATGGACATGGACGATTGCTTCCTCCGGCGCTTGTCAGACGCCGAGCTCAGGCGGCGGTTGACCTGGCCGTCGTCCATGTCCAGGACGGGCGGCGTCTGACTCCGAGAAGAGCTCATGGACGGGCGACGCACGCTGCCGCTGCGGTTTCGCTTCGCCCGCTCGCTGCCGCCGTGGCGATGGTGCAACGCCTTGGGCGCATGGGCCTGGGCTTTGCGCCGAGGCGTCTGCCTCCATGGCAGCCACCAGAGCCAGCCGTATGCCTGCTTGGCCAGTCTCCGATCATGCTCCCTGACCTTTTGGCGCAGCAAGGCTCGCCGCTCATTCTCCCTCTCCCAGTATTCCGTTCGGTACAGCTCCCAATTCTCGCGAAAGGTGGCCGAAAAGGGCTTGGGCAGCAGCAGCAGCTTGACGTAGTCCCCCCCCGGTGCCAGATCCTCCTCGTGACCTCCCTTCTCCTCGTCGTCATGCGGCAGCACCAGCATGGGATGATTATCACCCTGCTGCAGCTGGAGCGCCTTCTCCGTCTCCCGCAGCAGGCAGGGCTCGACATGGCGATAGGACGAGCTGGCCGTGTGCGAAAACAGGCCGTATGTCAGGAAGAAGCCAATGGTCGACAGCGCCTCGGCCCACCACGGTCGTCGTATGATGACGAGCTTGCAGTTGAAGCCCCGCAGGCCGCGGTTGGAAATGGCGAACCACCGGCGCGGCCAGCGTATGCCCCGATCCCAGATGCCCGTGCCCCAGATCAGGACCGCAGTGATGATGCCGCCCATGAAGCACACCTTTTGTGCGCCTTCCAACGCCCAGTAGATGGAGCCGCCCACCCCGCGCCCGTCCTCGCGCGGGGCAAAGTAGAGCTTGTAGCCGAAAAAGGCCACCCACGAGGTCAAGAGCGTGAGGAAGAAGGTGTGGTGGCGTTTCCGCGCGCGGAGCTCGAGGAACTGCGCTCGCAGAGACGCCTCGAGGATGAGGAGGTTCAGGTACACCATGGCGGGGGAGCTCGGCGCCGAGTTGAGGGGGTCGCCCTGCTTGCCCGACGAGGTCGCAAGGATGGGGGACGGACCGGACGTGCTTTTGACATTGTCGACGGCGACGGGAGCGCCCTTGACCATCGAGTCGATGTCCTCAGTCATGATGTGGTGGGCGGTCGATCGACGGGCAGGGCAGGACAGAAACAATCCTGGCTTTGTCGGAAGCAGCGCGTTTTTTTTTTTTTTCGTTGTGTTTTGGGGGGGGTAGAACCTATCGAGGCTGGAAATGCAGCCTGTTAGCTGGGCTCATGTGCCATACAGTCGTGGAAAGTGCTGGGCGGCATAGATGAGGGCCACGGAGCGAGTTTGTATGTCGGTGGACGGACTTGACGAGACGTAGAAAATCAAGAGCCCAGCATCCGGCGTGCTTTTGCCGTGCCTCGTGCCTCGTTCCTGCCTGCCAGGCCGCCAGCAGCAAGCTGCTTAGCTTCGCCGTTTTGTCTCTCAAGCTGCGTCATGCCGGTTGACTGTGGCTGTGGCTGCTTGCTGCTGTGGCTGTCTGTGGCTGTGGCTCCCCCCCTGAACACTCGGACTTACGCCCGCTAGAACGGAATTGCAAAATCCGAAAGCCAGAACCGCTGACCTCATCAGCGTCATCACCGTTGACGTCCAAAAGTGCTCGTCATACACGCCCGCCGACCCCAGGCCCAGGGGCCCCAGGCGCGGGCTTTTCAAAGGCACACAAGGAAATGTCTCGTCCATCCCTCTACAGACTCATCTAGGAAAAAAAAAACGAAAATAAAAGCCGACTCCAGCCCGGCAGGCCGATGCTCAGATCGCAGGCCCTTCCCGCGGCTATTCTGCATCGCGCCTCGCGCATTGTGCTCGAGATGTCCCCCTCCAACTCCCCTCCCAACCCCCCCTCCTCCTCCTCCTCCGCCAACGCAGACACTCCAGGGCAGGGGATGTCGCTGCAGAAGCCCACGCGGCAGGGCCCTGGCCGGTATTTCCCGCTGGGCTACAAAGACGCTGCGTATCAATGGGTGAGCTGATTCTTTGCCTTCGTCCTCTCCAACCCGTGTTTATACCAGACGGGAGTGCGACTTCTTCGTCGTTTCCTTCCACTCGTCACTGACATACTTGCCATCCTCTTCTTGTTCACTTTTTTCTTTTTCCGGCACACAAGTGGACCGGTCTAACGCCCAAGCTGGCAGAGCGCAACGTCCTCTCCCTGATTCCCTACCTCCGAGAAACGGCCGATCGTCTCGGCACCGCGGCCCCGAACAAACAAGCCGAGGATGACCAGCAGCAGCAGCAGCAGCCGCCCGACCCCTTCGGAACCAGAACCTGGCGCCGCTCCCTCGTCCAGCTCCCGGGCCACAACCGAGCCCTCAACGAGGTCTGCGTCGAGCGCCAGGGCGAACAGGCCCAGGAGACGCTCGTCATGGTGCACGGCTACGGCGCCGGGCTCGGCTTCTTCTTCAAGAACCTGGAGCCCATCAGCCGGGTTCCCGGCCTGAGGCTCTACGCCCTCGACATGCTCGGCATGGGCAACTCGTCGCGGCCGGCCTTCCGGATCCGCGCCCGCGGCCGGGACGAAAAGGTGGACGAGGCCGAGAGCTGGTTCGTCGACGCGCTCGAGGAGTGGCGCCGGGCCAGGAAGATTGAGCGCTTCACCCTGCTCGGCCACTCGCTCGGCGGCTATCTGGCCGTCTCGTACGCCCTCAAGTATCCCGGCCGGCTGAAGAAGCTGATCCTCGCCTCGCCCGTCGGCATACCCGAGGATCCCTACGCCGTCAACGCGGCGCTCCCCGAGCCGGGGGAGTCGACCGTCGCAAACGAGTTCACCCAGGACCAGGAGCAGGCCGTTTCCGGCGCCGGCGGTCAGCAACAGGACACCGGAAACCGGCAGTCGGTCGCTCCGAAACGACCCCTCCCCTCCTGGCTCGTCTGGCTCTGGGACGCCAACATCTCCCCCTTCAGCATCGTCCGCTACGCCGGCCCCCTCGGCCCCCGCTTCGTCTCCGGCTGGAGCTCCCGCCGCTTCAACCACCTGCCGCCGGACGAGGCCAAAGCCCTCCACGACTACTCCTTCTCCATCTTCAAGCAAAAGGGCAGCGGCGAGTACGCCCTGTCCTACATCCTCGCCCCGGGAGCCTACGCCCGCCGCCCCCTCATCAACCGCATCCACCAAGTCGGCCGACAGCCCATTCCAGTTTCCCGAACACCCTCGGGCGCCACCTCCCCCACGCCCACAAAAGAGACGGGCATCCCCGTCATCTTCATGTACGGAGAAAACGACTGGATGGACGTGGCGGGCGGGTTCGCCGCAGAGCAGAAGCTCAAAGACGCCAGGGCCCAAGCGCTCCTGCACGCGACAGACCAAGAGAGGCGCCACGAAAACGGCTCCGCGCGCGTCGTCATCATCCCCAAGGCCGGTCACCACCTGTATCTCGACAACCCGGATGCTTTCAACGAGGTGATATGCAAGGAAATGGAAGAGACGAAGGCGGAGGGGCAAAGCAAAAACACGCATAGATGAAGAAAGAATTCAAGGTTAACTCAAGGAATTATAAGCATCCCTGTTGGGACAACGAAGAGGAGAGTGAGTGAGTTCTTAGTGATGTTCATCTTCGTTTGGGCGTTACCGGAGCGCTATTTTCTTGGCTATAGATCCTACAGAAACATGAAAGGTTGAAGCACAATGATTAGTTGGCTGGTCGGTTGGGTCGTCATTTCGGAAATGGGAGTCATTCATTCATTTTCTAGCCTTGGGATTAAAGCACATGGTTTAAAGGATGGCATGATTAGATTATCAGTCTGTTGGCACTTTCCTTTTCTTCCTTTTTTTTTTAGAAGCACGGCATTCCCTACGAAGAAAAGTATGAATAAAAGGGCCACGATGGATTCCTTTCCTTGACCTGAAGACAGATTCTCTGTTCTGACAGGTCAAGTCGAGACCACTTAATGTAATTAAAAGAAAGTGAAGGAGAAGAAAGAATATTCCAAAAAAAAAAAATGCTGTTTTCTATACAAGTACCGAAAAAAAATCTCCATCGCTAGTCACAACCCCTTCCCGAATGGGCCACGACTTCTTCTTTACAGATTGATAATGTCAATCTCTGAAAAGTCGGGGGGATTCTTGCCGTAGACAACACGCACTTTGCTATCCAATGCGGTCCCCTCGTTACTAATCCAGATATGGTCGCTGAATGCATGCGTTCGGCGGATTTCGTCGTCGCTGATGCCTAGGTCATCCCGGGGGATCCAAACCGTGGGTCGTCGGACTCGGAGGGCCATGTGCAGAAACGCATGCTGGGTCAGGGCGTCTCTCTCGTCGGGAGTCAGGTCCTCAATGTCGTCGTGCATTCCGCCGTACAGCGCTGCGCCAATGGCCTGTTGGGATTCCAGGTCCTTTTTGCGCCGCTCTCGACGGTACTGCGCAGCCTTGGAGCCATCATTGAGGTGTTTGAGTTTACGGATTGGTTTCGCTGCCGCCTTTGACCGTGTTCTAACATGCTTGACTGTTTGTCTAAGGGATGCGCCGCCGAGACGGCCGGACTTGCCGCGCTCTAGATTCCGGAGCGCAATACCTTGATCGTCCTGCGACAGGCGGTGCGGTTTCTCGTCGTCTTGGCCATGTTTGATCCCCTCACCGGCCGCATCCGTTTCCCGGACCAGCCCGAAGCGGATGTCTTGCGCTCGCTGGAACGCCTCATCACGAAGCACGGCTTCATCCTCAAACGTGATGGGTAGATATCGAAACAGAGGCGAGAATGCTCTGTTGAGCATGATTTGGAATCCTATGGTGAGCATGCACAGAACAATCATGATGACGCCGTGTGTGAAGCATGGCGTCTCCTTTTCCTCATCGACTACAATGAAAAAGAGCCCCGCCAGGCAGAGCTCCATGAAGTAGAGTCCGGTGAAGGTTTGGTTGATGGCCCGAGGATACAGCACGCCGCCAGTGTCTGTTTCGAATCGAATGACGTAAAGCATGGCATACCTTTGAGACAGCCACAGCAAGCTAAAGGTGATGACGGCAAAGATGGAAATCAACGGGGCGACCACACAGTAGACGATGCCTATGCAGGCAAAGTTCGTGTACACCGGGAACATGGGACCCCAGTCGACTCGATTCAACGACGTGTTGCGTATCCATTTGTCCCTGGCCGTGCTGTCAAACAGGGGCCCAATGATAAACCACGAGAACAAGGTGCCAATCTGCAGCAAGGTGGCAGAACTAGAAGTAAGGGCTTGCAGAATCATGTATGAAAAGAAGTAAATGGCAGCCGAGGGCAAGTTTTTCGCGAGCAGGTTGAGTACGTAGTTGACGTTGGACAGCTTTCCCACGCTGTTGACGAATTGGTCGAGTGTCTTGAAGACAAAAGATGCAATGGAAACGACCAAGAACACTTGCACGAACAAGAACGTGAAGTAGTACTTTTGCACGAACTCCGTCTTCTCCGACCCGGTTTTGGAGCCTTTAAATCCGGCCAAGAAGCCAAAGATGACCGGGACGAGGAAAAGCAGGAGCGCCAGGAGAGCAGCTGGCAGGACACCTGACAAGGCCTTGATGACCGTGCCCAACGTCTTATCTTTTGCGAGGGCGGACAGCAACTTGTTGTGCCTGAGCAGGGAGTCGGCTTGTCCTATAGCCGCCGTCCAACCGACAGGAATACCCCACAAGATGATCATGGCAATGACAATTGTGACCACGACGAAGGTGCGAAGCAGTTGCTGCCACCAGTTGACCGCCATGTTTCCCCATTCAACATCGCGCGGTGAAATCTCGATCAGTCGCGGCGACATTTGCTTGGGCAGATGGTGTACAGCACTCTGGCACGCCATGTGTGCAGCGACCTGGTGATTGAACTGGATAAAGGCCGAAGTCATCAGTGGATATCTTTCGGGGTGCTTCTGATCGTCCTCAATCTCGAAATTCAAGCGTGCGAGTTCTTTTCGGCACCAGTAGATTGTATCGACTTTCTTAGTGACAAAAGGCAACCCAAATAGCCACGTTTTGCCAAAAAGGGGAAGATGGTGCGTCGGTCGATCCCTTTTGCTCAGATGCTTTGCCCATTCAGCATCCATGTCCATGTCCGTCTTGTACTCAGTGTGGTACGCATGGTCATACTTGATCACTTCTTCCTTGGGTCCTAGGAATGGAATAGCCTTCTTGAGCGACTTCCACACCGACTTCTCCTCAGACCGCTTTGTGCCTTGGGGGACGGGAGAGGCGTAGGCGCCGGGGGGCGGTTTCCAAAACTGCCAAAACTTTGGTGTCTCGTGGACAAACATCTCGTCGATATTGTCCAGTTTGCGGACCGTATTCTCTGCGAGTCCGTGGTGCATGTGCTTGTTTTGCGTGCTTAGATTCTTAGTCGAACCAGATGTAAGCATGGAACCTTCGGGAGAGGTGGTCGGCGGTGCGGCTGCTGAGTTATCTGCTGCCCGGGGAGGCGAATGATCTCGATAGGCGGCCACAGGGGCCGAGCTCATGGCCATGAAGCCGTTGCTGGTGCCAATCACAGTTTCTAAGCCGCGACCAGCTTTGCCCGCCACGTCAGCAACGCCTTTCAGTCCGGTGTCAACCTGGTGCCGCGGGTTGAAACGGGCTACAGATGTCTTGACGTGGTCTCGAGATTTCTCCCGGCCATGGGTTCTGCCCCGGTCATCGTGCTGAGACTCGCGTACAGCGGCAGCCACCGTGTGAGGGATGTCTTGTTCTTGCCCAGCATCTGTGCCCTGATCGACAGAAGCCAGGCGATTGGCTTCGGCATCTTGTCTGGCGTTACGGGCGGCCTTTTCATCCTTGGTCAATGCCTGGAGCTTGAGCTTCCTACGACTCTTTTTCTCTTCGGCATCGCGTTTCTTCAACTGCGCTTTCTTGGCCGCCCTAATGAGGTCTGTCTCGGCAGATTCAAGTTGCTTGTGTACCTTATCTCGGAGTGAAATCTTGTCCAAAAGTGTTGTAAGATCTCGGTTGAGCCAGATGTTCCTGACGCCGCCGGGGAAAACATCAAACAGGCCCTTAAGTGCTTCCTCGGTAAGCCACTTCTTGGGGATCGAGTTGACAAGAACGGTGGTTGCTGAAGCACGAAGACGGTGTTCAGCGCTCGTAAGGTAATCCTGCCGGATTTTGATGTAGACGCGAAGCTCGAAGAAAAAAACCGTGCAGACCCAAATGATGACCAGAATGGCCATGATGAGATGAGCAGTATAGCGGCTGGTGTTGTGCGAGGTGATGTTACCCCAAGCCAGAGTGTCAAGACCGGTCGGAACCTGGCGAGCGATGTCTTCGGACAAGTCGCCGTCAACCTTTTGTCCCTTGCCTCCTAGATAGTTGATCGGGACCAAGATGGGCATTACGATTGCGCATATCGGAATGAAAATCACGAGTAGTGTTCTAAGATATCGAAGGAAAAAATAGGCGTCTAAGCCACATTTGTTGATCACATCGCGGTCGTTGTATAGAACCACAGTTCGAATCATGCCAACAAGGCTGCTCGGTGGTGAATCCGTACGTTCGCGCTCAGGAACAAGATAGGTTTTGGGTTTGCTAAAAGGTCAGGTTGGTCAGGATAAGACTCGTGCGGCAATTGACGGCTGAGGGGTTTGATGCTGGTAGGAAAGGGGCGGCGGGTTCCCTGCCCAGACACATACAATATTCTTGCCAACTTGTTACGCAGGAGAGTGAAGAGGGTGAATTGTACCAGAAATATCGCGACGGAAACACTAATAGCCGCAATGAACCTGACGATGCCGATTCCTACCTTTGCCATTGCGTCTTGGTTAGGATTATCAGCTCGAGCAGCTAGAACCATGTGCCAGGCCCCGGGGCCGACACTCTCGGATGTCGACAAGGCCATGTTCAATGTGGGCGCCGCCTCGTGAGCAGCCCAGAGAAGACGAATTCTTGGTCGACGGGCAGCGTGTCCGGCCCTTGAGGGCTAATCGATGACGGAGCGTCAGTTGGCCTGGTGCGATGATAAGAAATAAGGGGATGACGAGACGAAGAGCATATGCCAATAGCTGTAGGAGCGACGAGAACAGGATCAAGTAATTATTAACGTAACGACGCAGCAGAAACAGCCAGCGTCTCTGCGTTGACGTCTGGGAGAAGAGAAGCATGAATGTCCCAGAAGGAAGGAAGAGACGGGAGTGATGGGCCACGGCCATGGTGTCTGGTCAGTGGTCAGTGGTAGTGGTCAGTGGTCAGTGGTCAGTGGTAGTGGTCAGTGGTAGTGGTAGTGGTAGTACCGTGTTCATTTCTCTTTGTACCAGAACCTGGCACCAAACCTGACACGGAACCTGACACGGAACCTAGCACGGGTAGATGCTACCTAGGTAGGTACCTAGGTACCCCGAGTACTATAGTCTACAGTAGTAGGCATCCAGACCCTTGCCCAGGCGCGTCATGAATCCCATCGGCAAACATCGGTAAGCGTCTCGAGACGCATGACCGTCTGGGAAGTGACATCAGAGGCTGTGAATAGGGTGGCTTGGATTGGCGAATGGCAGCCAAGAGACGCGAGACCAAGAACCCAAGAACGGCTGCGACGCACGCCCAGGCACCCCAACAAGCGGGCCCGCAGAGTGCCGAGGACACGGTCACACGGGCCAGTTGTGCTTCATCTCGCAACAACGACAGCAAATTGGCAGCATAGCATTGACGCCGCCCACCCACAAGCGCGCAGCCCCATCCATTCATCTTGCAACAAAGGACAAACAATCGTGATACTTGAAACGGGTGCATAGGTGCATAGCCGCTTTGTTGCTTGGCCACTGACAGCCTGCAGCTGCAGGTGGAGGTGAGAAAACCAGGAAACGTGCTCAGGCCCATCAGTGGCAGTTTTTGCATGCCAGTCACGTTTTGTCCCACAGAGCCGGCGCAAAAGGCCGAGTACATGTATGTGATCACTGATCATCGCACTTCAGGATCCCGGCATCACGGGGGGTTTCTCTGGCCCAGCGCTCAGCGGCTCAGGAGTCAGGACACTCCATGTTAAATCCCCCGCCACTACCCCGTCATGTTCATAACCCCATCTTTTGGCTTGCATCGCTGTTATAGCGTCCTACGCTAAATCGGGATTTGCCTGCCATGGCACGGCACTTGTCAAAGCAATAATCGATTTTTTGGTCAACGGCCGCGTGGAAAGTATTTGAGCTGATCATTCAAACTAGTGCTAATGGATAGTGGCAAAACACAGTGCATCGAGAACATGCGAACGCATAAACTGGTTGTATGACTCCAACGCCAAGACAAGTGCTGCGTCAAACCCAGATGGACACACGCGTCGCATGACTCTCCAAGAAGTTTCACGTATGGGGCTGCGTATGACGATACTCGCGACTGTCGGTATAAGAGAGAACGAATCGTCGGAATAGGAAACAGTCGATATGAAAAATGTGGTCTTTGCGCGGGGTAGGGAGTAACGTTTCGCTTTTTGTTGAAGGGTGAATCCTCGACTTTCGCTGCCAAGAGCCACAATGAATTCGGATGACGTCTCCTTTAGAAGAGACAGTCCAGGCAGCAGCAGCATGCCAAACCGGCCAACAACCCGGTCATGATACCCTCCTTGTTATCGCGTCGCTGTTGGGGAACGTAACCTGGACCGTATTGTCCTTGAGGGGGACCGTACTGTCCTTGGGGAGGTCCATACTGCCCTTGCGGAGGTCCGTACTGTCCTCGTGGTGG
Organism: Claviceps citrina; assembly: GCA_018360365.1. Lineage (NCBI taxonomy): Eukaryota > Fungi > Ascomycota > Sordariomycetes > Hypocreales > Clavicipitaceae > Claviceps > Claviceps citrina. Next base: position 9,597 of record SRQA01000492.1, on the reverse strand, counting down.
CCCATACTGTCCTTGCGGAGGTCCATACTGTCCTTGCGGAGGATAAGGACCATGACCAGCAGGATAGGGCCCTTGTTGCTGATTGTATGCCATGTGCGGTCCTTGCTGATAGTTCTGCTGTTGCTGTGGCTGGTAATAGGACTGCTGTCCACCAGGGAAGGGTGACTGTGAACCATCGTATGCTGGCTTGGGTGCCAGTGGTGGCTGAGAGCCGGCGCCACCATAAGGAGGAGGCTCTTCACCCTTGTTGTTCATCATGAGTAAAGGCGAGCGTATTAAGCTGGTATCGCAGATAGAATTATCGACCTGACGGTTCGAAGAACTATGCCGTTGACGATTAGGTGTATGGAAAGGACGTAAAGAGCAGCGAGGACAGGTGCCGCCAAGAGGTTGTTGGGACGGCGACTAAACTTATCAGCGTGTCACAGGACGTGGCCGGCGCCACGGGCGGGTTTCTCGGCAGTGTCTTTTCGTCTGATTACGTGGTATCGCTTTGCATGTGCTGCGCCACTCTCTAGTCCTCTCTTCGGTGGCGTTCGCTAGGTGGCCATATTGAACTTGGGACGTGCGCACCGCCTGAGATTGTTTGAAAAATGTTGTCATTATGAATGATTTTGATCAGTAAGATAATCGTGTGGTGAATGTGTAATGATTGGTAGTCTTGGAATATGCAGATGTTGAAAGGTCATGAGGTGGCGAATCGCCATGAAAACACACAATTGTCATGAAAGCCTTGATCCACCACCACATTATCACTGTCCTCTGCACTTTGACAATAAATAAACCTTACGGTGCATTATGCAGTACAGAACGCAAAGACAAACCATCTCTCGACTCACACATGGCCTTATTCAGACACGAGCTGCGCTGTCTAAACGAAGGCCGGGTCGTCGCGTTGACCTGAGGGTGTGTCTGCGTAACAAGGCATTTGCACGTGACCACACGGCTGTAGCCACACTGACTGTGGCTTGACGAACTCGTCTTGCCCCACGACTATTGTTCATCGCACGAAAAAACGAGAAATTCATCGATAGAACGAGAAAAACCCCGGATTGCAACGACGGAGCGTATGGCCAGACACAACGGCACAAAGTGACCAGATCTTGCAGCCAATACTTTTCAGAAAAGAGTCTCCGAGGCCAACCAAAGTCGCCATCATGGCCACCACAGCGCCGCCCAAGCCCAAGTAAGTAAAAAAATAAAATAAAAGGACACATTGCCCAAAAGTGTACCAAACTTGCGATATTGACCCCGCCATCAACAAATAAAAAAGACACGACTGGGCCGACGACGACGACATCGAGGAGCCATCCACCGACCTACCCCCCCCTCAGACAATCTCCAACAAGGATGGAACGAAAACCATCATCTCATTCCGATACAACGACCAAGGACAGAAAGTAAAGACGACCCGACGCGTCCGCTATGTCACACACAAGGAGACGGTCAACCCCCGAGTTGCCGACCGGAAAACCTGGGCCAAGTTTGGGCTCAGCGCAAAGGACGGCCCCGGCCCCGCCCCGGACACGACATCTGTTGGCGAGAACATCATCTTCCGGCCCAGCATCAACTGGCGCAAGGACGCCAAGGACGAGAGCCAGGACCCCAACGCCCAGTCGATGAAGGACAAGCTCAAGGACAAGAAGGTCAAGTGTCGTATCTGCAACGGCGAGCATTTCACGGCCAGATGTCCGTACAAGGACACCATGGCCCCCATTGGAGAGACTGCCAACTCCGATGCTGGCGGTGCGGCTGGCGCACTGGACGACGCCGGCGGCGCTGCCGGTGCTGCCGGTGCCAAAAAGGGCTCATACGTGCCTCCTGCCTTGCGTGGAGATCGTGCTGGTGGAGCTGCTGGGGAGCGGATGGGAGGATCCAAGTATGGCGAGAGAGACGACCTTGCCACTCTGCGTGTCACCAACGTATGTATTTTGATATTTTTCAGCGAGTTGCTGCAAGTTGCTGGGCGAACTGCCACTAACTACGGCGACAGGTCTCAGAAATGGCCGAGGAAGGAGAGCTGCGGGACATGTTTGAGCGTTTCGGACGCGTCACCAGAGTATTCCTTGCCAAGGACAGGGATACAGGTATGGCCAAGGGATTCGCCTTTATCAGTTTTGCAGATCGTGGCGATGCCGTCAAGGCTTGCAACAAGATGGACGGATATGGTTTCAAGCATCTTATTCTTCGGGTCGAGTTTGCCAAGAAAGCTCAATAGGCGTCTTTTTCGGTAATTATCATAGGGTATGAGGAATTCCGGGGGCTAATGCATGTCCATTTTTCATGACCGTCTTGGAGCCAGGCGCTCTTCGAAGCCAATTTGAGGGTTGGTTTCGGTTCCAAAAGTCGTCTCATCTCCATGGGCTGCAGTGCCACCTTCACTGTTCTTGTGTATGGGCCATTCGGACAGCCAGGGTGGTGACTGCCTGACTGCCTTCTGGGTACTACCGTCCATGTCTGCGCCACGCGCCTATTTATTTTCATATGGAGGGGAATACGTTGGCCGCATCGACGACAACACCTACCTGCTTCGCCGTGACGGCCCCACAGCCAATCATTACCGCTCGGCCATCGTCTACGCCTGCCTGGTTGGCTTCGTGGTGTTTAGGCGCATCAGCCTGCTAACGAGCACGAATCAAAGGGAATCAGGGCTGTTGGAGCTGACTAGACCGATCAAGGTAGAAGCTCCATGACGAAAAATCGTGCCGCCAGTCCGGACAATGTTGCGTCGACCTTTCGTGACTGTGGATTTTTGGGTCCGATTGTGGTGGGGAAACCAGCGCCGTGCTGTGCTTCTCATTCGCCGCTAAGCCCGCTAAGCCGGAAGGGATGGAAAACAAAAGGACAAGGGGGACGCCAATCTGCAGATCGCAAAGGGTACAGCCCTGCCTGCCCTTGCATGTCAACCCAGCCAAACTCGTCGCACGATATCTGAGCCTTGCAGCGACGACGTTTGAAGCAACTCTTTCGCACAGACGCCAGCCAGTTTTACTGTTCGAGCCTTTGTGCTCTACGTCCAAAGAGGCAACCGCACACCCAATGCTTGCCATGGGGAGCTGGACCGACGACTGAAAGCCCGCACTTTCCATTTCTCCTGCCGGCCCCTACATCTCGCCGGTTGTTCTAAGTTTCACCTTTTTTTCTTTCTTTCTTCTTCTTTCTTTTATGGTCTTACTTGATGGCACCATTGCACGCCGACCCCCATTGAATACAATGCGTACAAGCAGCGGCAATGAGGCAGACGCCTCGGGGCTTCGCCAGAGGCAGACCGGGGCTTCTTCAACGACGGACAAGCACCAAATTGATTCCATGGATGGAGATGCTTCCCAAGACCGCAGCACCAGGCCTCCGTCTAAGACGTACGGACGCACTCCGGATGGCACAGGTGAGCGAACAGTCGGATGCGAAGACGAACGAGAAGCTGTTCTCCAGACCTGCCAAGTGCGAACTGGACTAACACACATGCGTATCCGCACAGTCTTCATCGTGCCCACCACCCACGACATGGTCTCCCAACTTCTGGATCCGCGACAGCCCAAGAACCTATCCGATTTCGTTGTGCTTGCCATACTAGCTTGCATGATCTTGGTTGCTTACATTCTTCCCACCGGATGGAAACGGCCGGTTTTCGCGCTCAACTTTTTGTTTTGGAGAGGCTGCTACAACATTGGCATAGGCGTCCTACTTCACAATCAGTCCCGACACCGGCGCCTGATTACCTGGGCTAAGCGATGGAAGCTGTTCGAGGACCCCAAGACAGGCGGCAACCCTCGACCATGGCTTTATCAGTTCCTAAAACGAGAACTCGAAGCAAAAATACCAGAGGACTACGAGTTTGAAAAAGCGCCCCTGGAATACAACACGTGGTTAGTATTCCGGCGGGCCGTCGACCTGATTTTGATGTGTGATTTTGTGTCATATTGTCTCTTTGCCATCTTGTGTGCTCACACCCCACAAGGAGAGACTGTTCTTGTTGGTCTTTCCCGCTGGGTCTTGGGAATGGCGCTTGTCGGGTTTAATCTATGGGTTAAGCTGGATGCTCACAGAGTCGTCAAGGACTTTGCATGGTACTGGGGCGACTTCTTCTACCTCATCGACCAAGACCTGACTTTTGATGGCGTGTTTGAGATGGCGCCTCACCCCATGTACTCGATCGGGTATGCTGGTTACTACGGTATCTCGATGATGGCAGCCAGCTATGAGGTTCTCTTCATCTCCATAATCGCCCATGCCGCCCAGTTCGCCTTTCTTGTGACTGTGGAGAATCCTCACATCGAAAAGATATACAACCCTCCTCCGCCACGGAAGAGGGACCCGTCCCGGATCCAAGCTGATTCCACCGTCAGCCTCGACACCTTCTCCGACCACAGCTCCGTCGACCGCCCAGCTACTGCTCCACCCAAGTCTCCGCAAGAACCACCGGTTCCTGTTCACAACATGGTTGGATTCAAGAACATGGATCTTTTCAGAGTACCAGACTCGATGGCTGTACTTTTGCCGTCGTACGTAGCCGTCCTCGCCCTGGCCACGCCAAAAACACCCATGTGGCAAACGTTCTTCGTAGCTCATGCACTACTTTGGCGTCTCTGGAACCATATCGGACTCGGCATCATTCTTGACAAGCAAGCCAAGACCAAGATGTGGACTCGCCACTTCCTCAAGTATGGCGAGAGCGCCGGAGAAGCCTGGCGACAGTGGAAGGGCATGCATCATATCAGCATGATCATGTGCAATGCATCCTTTGTCGCTGCATGCTACAAGATGTACTGCCTGCCCGCCGACTGGGGATACGGCCTGGTGCTACTGAAGCACGTCCTCGGCGCAGGTTTGGTCGCGCTGCAGGTGTGGACTGCCGTGAGCGTGTACGAGTCCTTGGGCGAGTTCGGCTGGTTCTGCGGCGATTTCTTCTGGGACCAAGAGGCCAAGCTCACGTACACATCCATCTATCGATTCCTCAACAACCCGGAGAGAATGTTTGGCATAGCCGGTGTCTGGGGCGCCGCTCTCATCACGTGGAGCAGGCCCATCTTCATCATGGCCATTGTATCGCAGCTCCTCACCCACTTCTACATCTCGTACATTGAAACACCGCACATGCAGAAGATCTATGGCAGAAGCATGCGCGGCGACGCGGGCCTCACCAAGTTCATCAAGCGGTCGCTGCCTACCCCCATCAAGGGCTGGCAAGAGAGCGTGGACAAGGTCATGGACGACACGACGCACTTTGTCGAGGACTTTATCGACACGGCACGCCCCAAGTTTGCCTCTGGCGTCAAGACCATTGTGCGGGACACGTCTGCGCTCTTCAACATTGCGCCGGCCCGTCTTACCCTGACCAAGATCTCTCTCGACGTTGCTGGGCTTGACCCGAAGCAGTACTCTCTTTCCGTCGATGGCACGCAGTCCCAGCAACCATCCGTGCACGACCACGCTACGGGCAAGGAGAGCTTTACCGGGCGGTTTCCCAAGCCTGTCAAGACGATGGTGTACGAATACGGCGCACCTCTCCGGGTCAGATGGAGAGCGCCGGCCAACCACAGCAAAAAGGACTGGATCGGTCTGTACATGGTGACGGACAACCGATCCCGCGAGAACACCGAAGTGTCTTCCCTGGGACGCTGGGCTCCCACCAACGAGGGAAGCTACGACGCCGTGACGGCCGACAGCAGCATTGTCGTCTCGGAGCACGCTTGTCCCAGGAGCGATGCATCCGACCCCGACCTGGTCGAGGGCGAGGTGCTGTTCCAGGGCGACAAGCTATGGTGGACGCAGGGCATGTTCGAGTTCCGCTACCACCACGACGGCAAGCACAATGCCATGGCCATTTCCGAGCCCTTTGAGGTGCGCATCGCGCAATTTGCCGAGGACGACGTGGCGTTTGATGTCAAGGGCGTGTACGCCGAGGCAGTCGAATCCGCCGTCTTGCCCGTGGTACAAAACTGCCTGGACAGGGACCCCGACATTGCCCCAGGCAGCGTGGAAGAATCATTCGGCAGCCACGTGGAACGTGACGGAAAGTACGCCAAGCGAATCGTGTATGCCATTCGAGAAATGTTTGGCATAGAGTTTGCTCCGGCGGTGGTTCCTGCAGATGGCAATGTGCGGAAGCTGGCTTGGCGAATTAGCAACGCAAAGGAGGTTCTGGTACGTTGTTTGCTCTTGACTAGACGAATCTTTTTCTTTCTTTCTTCCTTTCTCGTTTCTCTTGCTGTTTCTCCTTATTTTCCCTGGTCCCCTCGCGCAAAGACGGCGAACGTCTGAGACTGACAGGACACAAACACAGGCTCCGTACAGCATGTCTCAATCTAGGGGTGCTGCAACGCCCGCGAATCAAGACTTTGTGGGCACCAAGGATGATGATGGAGAAGGGCGAGAGACGGCCAGCCCGATTGCAGGTGGGGGGTAAGGAGATGGGAAATAGCTGACGAGGAGTAGTAGCAAGTTTTATTATTTTTTGTTATTTTTAACTTTATTTTTGGAGCAAGGCCTTCTTGACGAAAAGGGAGAAGGAGAAAGATAGACGGTCGGGGTCTGGAACAGGCGCACGGTAGCAATCAATATGCAAAGAACAGAAAGGAAGGGCATCGGTCATGGGGTGAGGTAGCGAGCGAGTGGGTGGGTGGGTGCGTGGCCAAAGGCAAAACCTGCACTTTTTTCCACGGACTCGGACGCGCAGGGACATGACGTACCGTACTTGCATGTGTAGATGTCCAATGGAGAAGAGTGAGCGAGGGTGTTTTGTTTGCCCCTCAAGTGAACAATTTTCTGCCATACACACCATCCAGCTAAGCTTATGCACCTATAAGGAAGCAATCGCCGACGGGGTGACGGGTGACGGATGACGGATGACGGGGGACGGGGGACCGCTTCCATGTTGTACTGATCGACGATGGGCTGAGCAGTAAAGTGAAGTAAGCCTCTCGCGGCGGGCAAGGCTGACACGAAGAGCGAGACATGAAACACGCATTCGGGACGAGGGTTTTTTTTTTTCCCTTTTTCCGTGCACGGTGCGGAATCTGACTTTCAAAATCGATCGTTGGGGCTTTGCGAAGCTCGGTTTTGGTTCTTTTTGTTTTTGGTTGAAAAACAGGCGAAGAAAGAGTCAGTGAGCCAGAAAGCAAGCACACATAGAAGAAGAAAGGGCAGGCAAAGCAGCCCGTCATCCTCCCGCTGCATACATATACATACACAATGGTGGCGGCATCCGCTCCGAGCCTCTTCTTCCTGGCCGCCACGGCGCAGGCCTGTGGCTTCCTCTACGTTTCCTCGTACAGCGGCACGATCACGACGTTGGACCTGGGGAGGACTTGCTCGGTCGGCTGTGGCGGCGCCGGCCGGGGGGTGCCCTTGCTGAGGACCTTGTCGTGGACGAAGGGGTGTGCCGAGAGTCCGTCGTGGCTGACGCTGGATCGGGCCCGGTCGACGCTGTTTTGTCTCGACGAGGGGCTCACGAGCGCGAATGGGTCGCTCTCGTCGTTTGGGACGTCTGCGAATGGGGACTTGAGGAGGCTGGACAGGATGCCGACGTTGGGGGGGCCGGTGAGCAGTGTTGTTTATGGCCGGGGACGGAGGGGTCTTGCTGTGGCTCATTAGTATGTTGGGGTCTTTTTTTCTTCTTCTTCTCTTTCTCGTCAGATCCATCTGTTCGTCTTTCATCTGCCGCTTCAGGCTTGAGGACCGCCTTCTGGTTTTCCCCAAGATACACTTCAGCCGGGACTGATGGACTGATGGTCGTCTTCGGCAATGGCAGTTCTGCTGGGTCCCTGACCACCTGGGACGTCTCCGATCCGGCTCGGTTCTCGCTCATCCAGACGGAGCAATACAAGCTTGGGCGGCCCGGCGTCGTGCCGGACAGGCAGGATGCCTCGCACGCACATGAGGCGTTCCTCGATCCGACCGGCTGCTTCATCCTCGTGCCGGACCTCGGTGCCGACGAGATTCACGTCTATGCCGTCACTGGGCCCGACAACCTCGAGCTCAAGGCGCTTGCTCCCATTTCTGTCAAGCCTGGCAGCGGGCCTCGCCACATGACGTTTGCTGCTCTGCAGGGCAAGACCTTCATGTACCTGGTGACGGAACTGGCCAACACCATCGTCGGCTATCGGGTGACGTACCCCGGCGGCGCGACCATCCATTTCGAGGAGCTCTTCACCATCGGCACTCATGGTGCGGGCAGGGCCGTCCCCAAGGGAGCTGCAGGAGCTGAGATTGCCGTGTCTGTGAGTTTTTCATGTCATCATGTGTTTGTGTGGTTCGCCTTCGAAGGGGGACAGGCAGAGCGGCGCCTCGAGCCGTTCCCGCTTGTGGTCTTCTCCTTTTGCTGATGTGCCCGCGCCTTCGTTTTGCGCTGCTCTGCATCCAGCCCGATGCCAGATATATCATCGTGTCGTCCCGAAACGAAAGCGCGTTGAGCATCCCCAACTTTGATCCCCGGAACAGCACCAGAATCGTGTCGGACCCCCTCATCAACTTTTCCATCGATGCCGAGACGGGAAGTCTCACTCGAGTTCAAGAGGTTCCCTGCGGTGGTCGCTTCCCCCGTCACTTCTCCATCAGCGGGGATGGTACCTTGCTCGCCGTGGGCCAGCAGAGCGATGCGCGAGTTGTGCTCATCAACAGGGACCCCGCGACCGGTCGACTGGGGAGTTTTGCGGCTTATGCCAATGTTGGTGGCCAGGTCACGTCGGTCGTCTTTGACGAAAGACAGCCGGCGGCACGCAGCTAGATGAATAGATGGCTGCGACGGTCGTTGAGATGCCTCCATGATGCGCGCTCGAATATGAAAAGTCAAAAGTCAGGCGAAGCGACAGGGTTATGGTTGCGAGGAAGCTGCGGCCCCGATGTTGACGGAGCGGCCGGACGGCCGGGGCGTAGATCGGCTGGATTCTTCATAGACTCAGCAATAAAGACCAAGATCGGAGGCCTTCAAGGAGACTACTTCCTGTCGCAGGTGACAATTACGCGCCGCCAAGGTCATGGAAAGGCTATCTGCCACCTATGCTATACTACCTTACCCAAACATGCATTAGTGGCTTTTGGCTCCTGGCCTGTCGGATCCATCCTTTGTCCAAATGTCTCTGGAGGTTTGAAAGCTTGAAAGAAGACACTTGCAGATGATGGGGAGACAGGGGCTGGCCCCTGCATCGCGCAATGCGCATGCCGCAGCCCCGAGGTGAGGTGAGTTGTGGATTGGATTGGATTGGGTGCGTGGCCACTGGCTGGCCAACCGCGCGCGGCTTTTCGCTTCTCGAGGCGAATAGATAAAGTGGAGGCTGCGCCCCGGCCCTGGTCACATACAAGTTATAAACCGCTTTTTCGTCTGGGCGGCTGGAGCAAAAGGGCTCAGCAAGGTTCTTGAAATCTCGCGCAAAGGGGAGAGGACAAAGGATGGATGGAGGCGTTGGAACACCCCCTTTTTTTGGACTCGAGTCATCGACCAACCTGCAGGCTCAGCCAGAGATTGCACAGTGCACAGCGACAGTACGGGCGACTGTATGCTAAACCCAGGTTCTGCGAGTGGCCACTCGTTGACTGACGGACTGACGGACTGACGGACTGACGGACTGACTGACCATCAGGATTTTCCTCCTCCATCCC
>SRQA01000491.1:0-21618 GCA_018360365.1 Claviceps citrina | reverse complement strand
AGGCGGCTCGCCACCCGCACCCGCCTCGCCGGCAGCCTCACCTTCCCCTGGACCTGCAACGGCACCGCCCTCGCCGTCCCGCGCGTCCTCGCCGCGCTGCTGGAGCACGGCTGGGACGAGGAGTCCTGCACCGTCGCCATCCCCCCCGTCCTGCGGCCCTGGATGGACGGCAAGGACAGGATCGGCCGGGTCGGCAGGAAGAGGAACGCGAGGGAGGTGACCTTTCCGGCCAAGGGGAGGGATGCCTCACCATGAGCTGTTTGTTGTTGTCGCTGCTGCTGCTGCTGCTGCTGCTGCTTTTGTTGTCGTTGTATGAGACGGAAAAATAAAAAAAATAAAAAAATGTACGTTTACACGAGCGTGAGACTGTACTCAGCGCCACGGGGCATGTCATGTCATGTATCAACAAGAAGAAAACAGGGAGGCACCAAGGAACTCAACACACACAGTCACACTTACTCACAACCACACACACACATGTATATATATACCTAGGTACCTACATATCCCACCTAATACCTACCAATAGGTATCCAAAAAAGAGGCCATCTACTTACCCCCCCCCCACCCCCCCCCCCTCCTAACATAGCAAAGGTCCTGACTAGACAGACACATCCTCTCCCGACTAGACAAACACATCCTCTCCCAACTAGACATACACATCCTGTCCCGACTTTGCGCTGCAGTCAAAAGAAAAGCCGTACTCGCTTGAGCCGCGTCACACGTCGCCGGGCACGCTCCATCAGCCAAGGACCAAGATTTCTCCATCAAACGCTACGGTTGCAAAGGCAGAGCAAAATGTTGACTTTTTCATGCCCTAGTCACTGTCTACATTCCAACCTTGCCTTTCCCCCTCCTTCCCTCTCCGCCCACAATTGCCCTCTCGTAAAACGCCTGCCCAAGAGAAGAAAAGAACTAAATAAAACATAAAACACCGCTTTAATCTTGTAAACAGGTATAAAAGACATGAAAGCCAAGCAAAAGCCAATACATGTCAGCTAGTGAGACAATCGATCCACCAGCAGATGCTTGTTCACCACACCACGGGGGCAACGCCAAAATAACAACAAGTGTCCAAGTTACCAGCCTGCCGATCCACCTCGTGTTTTTCTTTTCCTTCCTTTCTTTTCCTGTGTCTACTCTCTTGATTGATTGGCCCGCTGCCGCATGGCTCTCTTGAATGGTTCACACAGAGATGCGGTGCACATCCGGATTTGGCCACCTCGCCTTTACAGATTCGACGAGAACGAGAGAGCCACAGCAATATCTTTGCAACCACATCACAGAAGCCCGGGAAAGCTTTCAACATAAATGACTCCTCGTAAAGCCGTCCACAGACAAGCAGCTGAAGTAGGCCATCTAGCCAACCACATCTTCCCCATCACTCGGGTCCGGAATCCGGGTCCGGAATCGTACACGCAGTGCAGCATTGCCACTATGATGAAGCACTGACTTGCTTGCTGGGTGCGGGATGAGCAATGTGTGGGTGATGGTCATCATCGCCATCATGATGCAGCGTGACGCTGTTGAACTCGCTAAACGGATCGCTCATCTCATTTCCCGGAGTCGCCAGCCCACTGTCCAGTGGCACACCGTGTAGTCTAGACCCGCTGATATCCACACTTTCGCTTTCCTTGACATTCCGAAAGTTGACTGTGTCGTTGCCCTTGGTGGGGTGCGGGACAATGGGAGGTTTCATGTGGCGAATCAAGGCCCACTGAGTGGTGCGGAAGAAGGAATGCGCCTTGATGTCGGAGGCGCCGGCTCGAGCTCCAAGCCTGCGGTTCTCGTCCTTGATCAGAAGCTTTCGAATCAACGACTTACAAAGACTGGACGCCCAATGTTAGCATCTCTTTGTGGTTGGGGCCTCCACATGAAGATGTGGTGAGGAGAAAGAACACAGAAGACGAGAACGAGGCACTTACTTTGAAATCTGTGGTGCTCCAGCGTGATCTGGAAAAGGAATATCTTCTCTCAAGATGTTGGCGAATGTAGCATTCCTGTTCTTGCCCTTGAATGGAGTCGTGCCGTAGAGCATCTCGTAAACGAGAATGCCCAGAGTCCACCAATCGACAGCGCTGGTATGTCCACTACCCTTAATAACCTCTGGAGCTATATACTCTTCGGTGCCGACAAAAGAGTTGGTACGGAAGTTCGCGATGCAAGACCTCGTGTCAATCGTGGGCAAGGCATCTGTCCTAGCGCCGTTTTTGCCAACAATCATTGTGGGCTTGCCCCCTGGATCAGACTGCTTCGACAAATCAAAGTCCGAAAGCATGATGTGACCCGATTGGTGCAGCAGGATATCTACCGGCTGGGATTAGCAAGTCGCACCGCGAGAAATCCAAGTAGCGAGCCCTACGGCACGGTGGAAGGGGCACCAAGGTGGGTGGGCAAACATACTCTCGGGTTTCAGATCACGATAGATGAAGCCCATCAAATGTAGATATTCCAGGGCTGCGGTGACTTCGGCGGCGTAAAATCGGGCATCGTCTTCGGGGATACACTTGCCCGGGCGAGTTTGAAGAGCACGGAAGAACTCTCCACCACTGCAGTACTCCATACACAAATACAGATGATCCTCGCTTTGGAATGAGTGATAGAGCGTCACAATGAACGGATGGTTGCTCGTCGCCAGGATCTCCTGTTCAGCCAAGGCTCGCTTGATCTTGTTGCGCTTGATCATTTCCTTCTTGCTCAGCACTGTCAAGAGCGTCGTGGTCAGTCACTCGAAGAAAAGTTTTCGATCACGGCAGAAAAACAGCACGTACCCTTCATGGCATAAAGCCTGCTGCTCTTCTTCTCCCTCACCAGATAGACTTTGCCCACGTCACCTTTCCCAATGAGCTTGATCTTGTCGAAACTTGCGGGGCTGACTTCAACGTTGCGAACTTTGATAGAATTGGAGCTGTATGTCCTCCGAAAGGCCAGAGAAGTACTAGGGGCTGGCAGCGCAGAGAGAACGTCGTCGCCGAGAGCAGCAGCACGGCCATGTTTGACAGAGTCCGAGTTGGGGTCCAAAAGGCCAATGGTTCCAGCAGAACTTTCCCCGAGGATGAAAGGATCCTTGCCGAGCTCAGCCGTGGCAGGACGCTCAGCATTGGGCAGAGCAGGAACGGGCTGTGCTTCGTCACTGACAAACAGGCCCTGTGCATTGGGGGCACTAGCAACCCTTCGCAATCGGCGAGCCAATTCCTCCCTGGTTTCACTCGTGAGCTGCTCAGCAGGCGCCCCGTCGGGACCACACACCTTCAATTCGGGTGTATCAGGCGGACTCGGCGGCACAGAGCCTTCGTTGTGATGTCGAAGGCCCGGCTGGCCTTGGTGTGCGAAGTAAGGGTTGGCATGAGCAGTCGGGCTCATTGCCTCTTCAAGTTGATTGCCCTCGCTGGCGACAGTATGAGCGCGGAGTCGGCCGACTGTGTTGCTGAAAAACTTGGTATGGCGTGAGGGCTTCGGCCCAGACAGATCGGAGGCACCGGCATTGCTGGGGGCGGAGGAGGTTGACGGGTTGTGTGAGGAAGCGCTCTTTTCCTTGTCGCTGGCACTGCTCGCGGCACTGCTATTCATCCGAAAGAAGTTTCGCAGTCGATGGCTCACCTGCCCACCCGATGGGCCGTTGGACTTGGCAGAAGGCATCGCGGCGGCGAGAGAAAAGGGGTGACTGATGCGTGAAGTGGTGCTGAGTTCGGCTTTTTGCAACGGTCAAATCGTCGGGGCCATGGTCCGGACTCTTGTCGAACGCCGGCGTTTTGGCAAATCCGAGACGTGCGGGGAAAATCGGGCCAGGGTCTTGGGGAAAAGGGAAATTTGGCCGATGGCGAGGGGCGAGGAGAGGCAGTCGAGAGGGAGAATGGCGAGGGTCTCGAGGTGGTGACGGGGGGGGAGATGATGACGAAGGGGCAGATGTGGTGCCGGTTGCTGGCGATGGTGCTGACGCCGGTGCTGGTTCCAGTTCGACACGCTGGCGTGGTTGATGCGGCACAGCAGGAGCGGGTCGGTGACTTTCCCGCTCAGTACGGAAAAGGTGGGATTGGAAGTTGGCACTAGGGAAGGCGCCCCATGCATGTGGACATGTGGACCCACCCGGACGACTGGCTACCGGCCACTGTGGCGGTGCGCCTGAAAACGGGCCACTCTACACACACCTGGCGACAACTGTACGAGCTTCCGGAAAGAACGGTATCACCGAGGAGGGCCGTAGCCGCGGCCACGCTTGAGCAAAGATGGGGCAACGGCATGAACGGAGAATAATTGTTGAGAACAAACTTGAGCACCTCCAGCCCATTTTGAAGACCATTTGGGGAAGAAGAAAAAAAAAAATAAAAACTGTCTCAAAGGCAAACGACGACCCACCAAACCCCCGCAGACTCGTCGACTGGGCTACCAGGCTACACTACACGCGTCGGGGAAAAAAACATGATGTCATACAACCACAACAATGCTTTCGACATTGCCCCATTCCTTACTACTGCCTGCAACCACCCGAGCCCAAAGTTGCATCCAGCCCTGCCGTGTTTGTCCAGAGACGAATTGGTAAATAATAATTGTAATAATAGAAAACAGCCCACTTGCCACAGCCCCCAATTGCCAGGCAAATCCATTGGGCATTCCCACCCCCTTAACACCATATCCTCTTTTGCATCTTGACGGAAAAGGAAAGGTCTTTTGGACCATTGAGCACGAAGAGAAGACTTGCATTTTTGCACGTGGCATCACCGAGCCGTAAAGCACATCATATGATACGCATACAGAACCGAAGAAGAAGAAGAAGAAGAAGAAGAAGAAGAGACCACGCCCCGCCCATTTCATTTTTATATACATCATGTCTACAACCAATCGCTCTCCAAGTACCTACTCAGACTCCCCGGAAGACTCGGACGTCGGATCCGGCAAGTTGCTGTCCCGCAGAATCAACATGGCCTTCAGCTTGCGCCTATTCTCCTTCCACGTCGCAAAGTCCTCCAACTCCTGGTCTCTGATGGACGGCGTGACCTGCTGCCCGTCGGGACCCATCAGATAATCGGGCAACGGCTCCTCCTGCGGCGGCCCCTGCGGCGGCCCGTCCGTCGTCAACAGTCTTCCGGCGGCGGCAGGCAGGTGACCGCTTGTGTTGCGCGGCCCATCACCCACATGCCACTGGAAGGGCACAAAGTGCTCCTGCTCCAGATGGGCATGCCACTCCCGCGCACTCGCGAAGCCTCCCGTCCTGCATTGCCCCCAACGACAGGTGGTGGACGGCATGCCATGAGTGTGCCGGTGTCGGCCACGACCACGGCCACCACCATGGACCACCTGGACATGCCTCCGCAGCGTGTCGAGATTGTGCAGCTCCGCCCTGCACCCGGACCACTCGCACAGAAAGGCCAGAAAGTGCGTGCTCGCCCTGTGATACAGCTCCCTCGGGCTCGGAGACGGCTGCCTCGGCGGACGTCCTACCCTGCGGCGGCCCCAGACCAATGGCGGAGCGTTCACCCGGGCTTGCCGAGGCTGCCGGAGCGCGGACTTGCCCTGGCCCAGTGCTGATCGGCCGCCACCGCCCATGGAAGAAGAAGAGTACGACATGCCGCGTCTGGATCCCCTTGGTCTCCCCCTGCCACGAGCCGCAGACGCCGGCGGCGGCGGCGGCGGCGTCGACGTAGACGGCGGTGTTGCAGACGTAGATTCCAAGAGGCGCGCCGGCCTGGACACCGGCGACGTTGGCTCCGAGGTCCCTTTCTCCGCAGCCACATTCGCCCTGGCGCGTCTCGAGAGCTCCCCCCACATCTGAGGAATTGTCCTCGGCACGGGCGGTTCTTCGCTGGGGATGCGTGCCGTCCGGCGTTGAGGCGAGCACGTCAACGCGATGGTGAATTTCGTAGAAGGCCTCGGCGGTGGCGTTTGCGTGTACAGGCAGGCTTGCTGGCCGACGGCAGCAGGACGGGCCGACAACTGTGTCTGATGGTACCTCGTCGGCGCAGCGCCCATCATCGTGCCCGTCCTCGGTTGTGATGTAGCGGGCCGGCGGACCACTTCGACAGGCAGACCGGGCGCGCTGCCCTTTTGAGAAATCTCCATGGCTTGTCGCCTGCGTTCGTGAATGCTGGCAGACTGTGCGGATACCCGGTCTTTATGGGTTGCGAGGCATGTCGTCGTGTGCTTGATGCTTCATGTTTCGTCGGACCGTCAGGACGCGCTTTTAGATGTGCAAAAGTGGAGCACATGTCAATAGTGGAGCACAGTTCTAGTTCACTCCTCACTGGGCACATGGCACTGTGCTTCTCCACTTGCATCGCAAACTCCCTCACTCACCAGAGCACCACCAAGTTTCTCATCCCTCATTCTCATGGCACAAGACACTGGCGCTTATAATTTCATCGCCCCCACCCGTAAATACAGCTTTCTCAGACAAAATGAGATACTGGATCATATCCAAAGCTGGTGGCGCTTTGCTGATAGCTACTGGCATGCATACACCATCCGTCCCTTACGCACCACCTAGACAACCGACCGGACGGAGAGAAGTTTTAGACAAATCTTGACGAGTAAACATTTAATCATGCATTAAGTATTCGAAAGAAGAGCAGCCCTGTCCAACTCACCATTACTACACAATCTGTCTGATTCCTCTTAGAAAGCATCCCCAACTGTCAAGGCATGAGTCCTCCTCCACGACATGACTTCATCGCCAGTCATTCACAAGATTGCTGTTTTTTTTTTTTTTTTTTTTGGTGTGTGTGTCGGCAATCACTCAAATTAGACTTCTGTTTCCACATCCGGTTGTCGTCCGTCAAGAGCACCCAAGTTCCTCACCTTTCTCACTGCAAATTTGGCCTCGTCCTTCATGAACTGAACGTTGCGCATCGGTCTCCATTGCATCAGACCTCGGTGCTTACGATGTAGATCCCGACTGCGTTCTTTGTAGTCCTTGTACGCCTTGTACGGATTGTTGCTGCTGCTTCCATCACCGTCTGCCGCATCGCTCGCACTGGTGGCTTGGGTATCGACGGATTGGCGACCTCCCTTACTTCCACCGTTGCGAACGTCACCATCAGTTACCGCGTCTTGAATACCGAGATCCGGTTCATCATTGTCACTGTCGTCATCATCCTCTTCGTTCTCATCAAAGTCGTCGTACTCTTCATTGTCCTCCTCATGAGCGTTCTTGCGGGGCATTAGTTCCTTTGGATCTTGTCCAAACGCACCGCTCCAGTCGGTTCCATCCTTTGACAACCACTTCTGCTTCTCCTTCTCATCAGTCTGTGCAAGCACGTCTCGGCCTTGGGTCAAAGACTCGTCATGGAGCTTCTGCACCAGCGGGGGGACTTCGACATGTACTTCCTGCTGTCGAACACCTTCCCCATAGCACGCCTCCCAGCTCTCAATGGTTTCACGAGAGTCGTTGTCGCTGACAAATCGAATGTGATCGGTGTCCGTGCCTGCAGAGAAGCGACCCTTGAATTTGATACGACCGACCTCTTCGATTTCCGTGTCCGGTATTTCCTTGTAGTTCTCTTGCGTGATGTAGTTTTGAGCCAAGCGCACGCTGTTATCACACTTGAAAATAGGAATATCGAATTCCTTCTCCTCCCCATCCACGAGCTCCAGAAGCCAGAGGGAAGCGAAGGCATCAGCACTTCGGCGGCTGGCAGTATGAAACTCAATAAAAATTGGTGAGCTGTATCGATGGCGAACAGGCAGACGCAACTTGCGGCCTTGTTCGCCGCCGGTGATGTCAAATCGGAGTCCATTCTCCTCTCGTGTGCAGAATTGTCGCTTGACACTAGCTGAAGAACCTCCTGTTCTCAACTTCAATTTGACCTTGGAGCTGGGTGCGTAATTGGTCGTGGAGATGGAGTCTGTCAAAAATTCGAATGTTCCAATATCCCAACCTAGCTGCGGAGGTGGCAGCCTCAGCTCCACGGAGCGAAACAAGATGGAGATGCGGATTCGTCCAAAGCCAACACCACCGTCAAGCGGATACCATCGCGTACTTTGGCTGCTTGTCTGCAGAACATCAGAAATCTTCAGCGGTACGACGCCAATGATTGGATCATGCTGACGGTTGCGAGAATCACGCACGGATACTGTCACAATCGAAGACCTCCAATCTCTAATGAATCTTTCAGTACCAGCGTTGAAGATGGGTTGAGACGAGACCACCTTTACACGGGTCTTGTAGACCAAGTTGTCATTGACCAGGATGGTGCAGTAAGAACTAGGAAGCTTGCGGCTCTGCTCCTCTTTGACCTCGCCGGCCTCGGGTCGAGCCGGCTGGTATTCTTTACCCTTTCGATTCCCGTCAGATCCCTTGACATTAGCAAGCTCGAGTCCAACAATCTGGTGTACGACGACGCTCAGAATGCCAGAGGGCCAAAGAGGATCAGGAGGTGTGTGTGTAACGGCGTCTTCGTCCCCGTCATTGATTGTGCCCTTCTCGTCTTGGAACTCCGGTTTATCTGCGAGTTCCTTGGGCAGTTTGATGTCGTTGCCGTGCGTGCGCAAGGCTTTTCGAAACTGCGTCTTCCCAAAGAATCCGACTTCCCAGTGCAATTCTCCGGGCATTGTGCTTTCGGCCTTGACACCGCGGAGCTTTGAAATCTGAGGAAACATCTTTCCAGGATGTTGTATCAACTTCTGAATACTAAGTTCGACTTTCCCAACAACATCGTCTGCGGATGATCGATCGCTATCCCAGAGTTCCATGGACAATTGCTCATCAGCTTTGATGAGATCACTAGTGACCAAAAGACCACAAGTCTCTTCAAAGACGGGGTTCAGGTCGTCCTGAATAACACGAGTACAGAATTGGGGCTTGCCAAACTTGCTCCAACTCACGGTGATATAAGGGTCGGAGCCACCACCCTTACTACCTCTTTGATCCTGCTTGCTGAGTCCTGTGGCTTTGTGAATGCGTACGAAAATGACACCAAGCGCCAGGGTTTCCTTCTGGATATCATCGCCCTGCAGCATTTTGCTCATATCAAGCGTCATGCTCTTGGGCGCGACATACATGGACGCAGTTGTGCTGATAGCCCAGTTCACGAAGTTGGAAATCAAAGGCAGATTCAAAATGTTGACGCCCTTTTCGATCATCGGAGTGCAACCAGCTTGTACTTTGGGTACACCCATCAAGGTGAAGGAAAGGGTTTTCAAAAACGGGGGATCGGGGGTCAGTTGACATCGAATTCGAGCAGTGGCTACAAGCCCAATCAACTCAACCCAGATCGGAAGAGGGACTCCGAAAAGCCCCTTGATACCGAGATAGAAGATGAGCTGCATTCCCATATTCTTGGCTTTGGACGCCACGTCTTGGCCGGAGGGCTTGGCGTGATACGCAATCGAGACTTCCATGTTGTAAAATTCGCCAGCCTGCTCAACAGCTGCCAGTTCATGTTTATCCATTTTCTCTTTGTTCTCTTTGTGGATTTCGTCTTTGATGTCCTTCACATGGCTATCCGGTAGGGCTCTCATGCTGAGAATTCTGATGGGGTTGCTTCCTTGCGAGATATCGGCCACACGAACGTTTTCCACAATACCAGGCACAGATGCTGCCATGACATCTTCGAGCCTATTTCAAGTCAGTTACAAGTCAATGTCATTGCTACTCTCGTGTGTTTCTCATCACTGTCGATTGCCAGGACTTACGTATCGGCGACGGACGCAAACATTTCAGGATTGATCAATCCCCACATCAACCCGATCATGGTATTCATCCACTCGACGGACTCTGGAATAAGGTTGGCCGTCGCGGTCTCGCCACGTTCTTGTTCGCTGGACCATTCGAGGTCACGGCCTTGTCGAACAAGGTCCTTGATCCACAAGAATACACCGGAAGCAATGCACAAGGCCAATGGGATAAGACCGAGCAGTCTGCCGCCGAAAAACTTTCCAACAATAACGATTGCGACAAATATACCGCTGCATAAAACATTTCCCCTTGTCTCCAATATTTCGAACATCGGCTCGTAGCTGACAGACGGTGTCTTGTAGAACAGGACCGACGTCTTTTCACTTCGAATAGGAACATCAGAAGTAGCGCCCTCCTGCACAGGATCTGGCGGAGCAGTAATGTCTTGCGCACGTCGATACTCCTCACCGGATTGTTTGGACGAAGTAGCAACCGTGGTTGGCTTGCCGAGGTTTTCGTTGGGAACGGACATCTAGATCGAGGTATCAGCCTCTCACCATGCCAGTAAAGACTCTTCTGTTTAGTACTTTCGGAACGTCTCATACCTGTGGATTGTCTACCACGTCTTGAAAATCCGTCTTGACGTCACGAATCTGCACATCCTTCCCCGTGACTGGATCTCGAACAGTCCGTAAATCTTTCCGCGCCTCTGCATTTTTGTGATCCATCACTTCATGGCTGTGTTTATTCTTTTTCAAATCAGTATCAATGGCGGCATCCCGATCTTTCTTCTCCCGATCTAGCTGATCCATGAATTGCTGAATGTTAGGCACACGATTCTGGCCACTGTAGTGTTGGCCCGAAGGCACAACATGCTCGTCGATATTCATGCTGGTTGTTTGCGCGGCGTGAACCGTCGAGTCTATTTGGATCGATGGACTTTATTGCACGGAACGAAGCAATACTGGTAAGCAATATCTTTCACCAAGCGACCAAAATCGCCCTGATAGATGATGATCGGGTGGTGGGTTGAAAGCATCAGGAGATGCACGGGATTCTGACCAGGATGGTCAAGGACTTGAAAGTTGAGATGTCCAGAAGGAGAGAAGCAGAGGCAGAAAGAAGTGTGGAGGTGAGAGCCAAACCTTAGCCAGCGCCCAAACTGCCGGAGGATTGTGTCCGGCCAGTGTGAAACCCTTTGGCATCTTCATCGCCATGTGGTGCAGCCATGACAGCTGTCGATGACGTAGCTCGTGCTATTATGGCGGAAGCCACGACCGTTATGCAATCTACCCACTTCCACAAATAAGCTCGTGTGGGGCAGCGCTCCTCGGAATGAATCCTGAATTGCCTTCCTTCCGCCCATCGTCGGTCTTTGATTGGGCGCCCGGTTGATGGGCAACCATACAAGCTGATTCAACTGCCAGCGTTTCAAGGCAGAGAGTTTGTCTATTGCGTAGATGGCTGTACAAAACAGTGGGTCGCCGTGCCTGCCATATATACCGTGCCCGCTGTTTTTGCGAGAAAATGACCAGCCAATGAGGCATCTAGACGACGTCGTGCACGTCGACTGGACAACGGATCGAGTGAGGTATGTGAGATCGTGGACTGAGAAACGCAGCGGCGCAACACTTCCTACCAGACTTTTGACGTCATCAAACAAACGATTGCCGTTTTGTTTTTCCCTCCCTCATAAAAAAAAAACATCTAATAGAGTAAATAAATTATTATAAATAGGAAAAGAATAAGAATCTGCAAGTCCTCAGTCTTCCATATTTGCGCTTGAAATCAATCAAGCACGATTGACCCCCTGCGGGCCCTTACAGGGGCTGCAACCCCCGCATATATTTTATAATTATATACAAGCAACATGACCTTTTAGCATGAAAGACTTTTTTACCCCAGGAACACCAGTTCCAGAAATCCAACCGCGCTCGTAACGCCATGCAAAAAGAACCACTTCCGCACAAGTCCACACTCCCCAAGTACCCCCGGCGCTTTTTGCGCCTCTTGCCGTCACGTTCCACATAATAGCAGCCCCCAAAAAAGAGCACCTTTCAGAGAAGAAAAAACAAAGTCCTCCCTGCTCATGCATGATTGCTCTCCCTGACAGGCGCACTAGCCATCGCCGCAACATCGTTCCTACTATCATCCTTCTCCAGCGACCCAGACCCATCCCCATCGCCATCCTGTATTCCCGGTGCCGCAAACGCCGGCGCATAGGCGCTCCGGGCTCGGATCCTGCCGCCGTACTTGTAGAAGACGAAGGGGATCGGGGCCAGCACGACGGCCACGCAGCCCAGCAGAGTGGAGGCCCATTGGATGCCCAGGCCCTCGAACATCTGGCGCGCGAAGAGGGGGAACGCGGCACCGGCAAGAGACCGCATCAAGGCGTTGCCGGCAATGGCCGAGGCCGCGAACATGAGGTACGCGTCGACGAGGTAGTTGAGCGCCTGGAGAAAGATGGACATGAGGCCGAAACCGGTGAAGATGCCGCTGATGGCGGGGACGACCCAGTGAATATCGCGGGTATATCCGGTCCTAGGAGAAGATGAAAAAAAAAAAAAAAAAGCTCCTCGTTAGCTTCTTTTATTTCCTGGGTGAGGGGAGAGAGGAGACATGGGGGAGAGGGAAGTGAGGGGGCATACCATCCAAACCAGAAAATACCAATGGCAAAGGCCACACCACCGGCCATCATACTCGGCAATCGCCACTCGGGCACAGGAATACCATTATTCCCAGCCAACTTGCGATTGTACCACGGCTGCTGCACCATGACGGCCGCGCCAGCGAGCAGCTGGCCGCAAATCATGCCGAAAAAAGTGAGACCCGACTGGCCGGGGGTGAAGCCGTGGACGCCGATAAAGACGAGCGGGTACGCCGTCAGAAACAGGTACAGGATGCCGTAGATGAAGCTCATGTAGATGGACAGCAGCAGGATAATGGGCTCCGTGAAGAGCAGGCGCAGCGGACGCGAGAAGTTCTTCTGGACCAGCTCGGCAAAGTCGACCTCGATCTCTTCCTGCTTGGCGTGGATGCCCCAGTTCTTGGTGCGGCGGCGCAGGTCGGCGGCCTTTTCGACGAGGATGACGGGCGGGTACGTCTCCTCCAGAAACAAGAGGTCCAGGGCGAAGGCGACGCCGCCCATGATGGTGGGGAGGTACTCTGTCCAGCGCCAGCCGAGATGTGAGGTGACGATGAAGCCGCCGATAAAAGGGGCCAGCAGAGGTCCCGTAAAGGTGGCCATGGAGAAGATGGTGACGGCAATGCCGCGCGTCTTGTTGTCGAACATGTCGGAGAAGACGGCGGCGACGACGGCGAGCGGGCAGGCCCCGAAGAAGCCCGCGAAGAAGCGGCAGATGAGAATGGTCTGGATGTCCTTGCCCGTGGCGCAGGCGATGGAGAAGAGGGTGAAGCCGAACATGGACACGACGATGGGTAGCCGACGGCCGCGGAGCTCGGACATGGGCGCCCAGAGGGAAGGCCCAAAGGCGAAGCCGAGCACGTAGAGGGTTGTTCCCAGCAGGCCGACCTCGGATCCGACGTCGTACTCTTGCGCAACTGCATTCGTGGCAGACGAGAAGATGGAGGACGTAAAGGCCGACGTCAGCGTGGTGTAGCTCAGCATGGCCGCCGTGAGCAGCTTCTTCCGCATGGGCCAGTTCTGCGAACACAACGGATCGTGGGGCCCGTCGAATTCAACGACGTATTCTTCCCGCTCGGGCAACGCCGGTGGGTACGGCTTGCCAGCGCCGAAGGCGGGCAGCGGTTTCCGGGAGGCTCTGCTCGCCGTTCTGCTGCGCAGCCCGCCGCCAACCGTGTTGCTGTGCTGGCTCCGCGCGGTGGCAATCCGGCTCAGCTCGGTAGGATGTCGCTCGAGGTCGCTCTGCGTCGGCACGCGACTCATGTTGCTGCGGCGGACGCCGGCGCCGGCGCCATTGTGCAATGAGGACGTGGTTGACGTAGTCGAAGAGGAGAGCACGCGCTCAATCTCGTCGCTCGCCCGGCGTTGGTAGTGATTCTCCAAGGCTGCGCGCTCCGCGTCGACGAGCTCTCGATCGACAATGTCCATTGCCACGGGTTTGAGCCAAACCTGTGCTCGGTTCCAAATGTGTAGGTCTCTGTGTCGAGGACAGCGTATCAAGGACAGGAGAGGAGAATGGCAGTGTTGACAGTAACGAGCGGCAAGGGCAATGCGCAAGATGGAGACGAGAAGTGCTTGTAAAATACATATAGAGTCGGAGAGAAAGAGTAAAAAGGGGGGGGGGGCGAATCGGCCCACGAAACCGCGAGTCCGCGAGTCCGCGAGTCCGCGGTGGTCTCCAGCCAGACGCCGATGACGGCAATTAGCGGCGGAACTGACTGCTGCAATGCTAGTGCGGGTGCCCTTGAACCCCAACTCGTCGCCTCTGGCTGGCCATGGGCCGATTCGGCCGAATTGGCGCTCACCAAGCCCCTAGTTGTCTATGGACATTGGGAGATCATGAGAGAAAAAGGATCAGACAAGATGACGCAAGGCTTGGTAGAATCCTGGTTGAGGCCAGGGTAGGCGTTGGGCGACGGGGATTTTCGCGACGATCAATTACCTACCTAGTACATTGTAAATATGTACACTAGATTTCCGGGTAATTGCGTAGGATCATGCAGCCCGGCCCCACTTCAAACCCCACTTTGAGTACGGAGGGAGTCAGGGCCGTTTGCGACTACGGACCGGGGCTTGATGGAAAACCCCGAGCCGCAATGCATGCACTGCAACCGCAGGATTGGCAAAGATGGAGAAGGACAAGAAATTCCGCGGCAGAACCTGTCGGGCCCCGCTGGCGCACGCCGCTGGCGCGTAACTAGAGCTGCAGCTACGGACCGAGCAGCTGGAGCGCGGGCCGGCTAGCGCTTGTAGGGGAATGCAAGGCGGCCAGTGGAAAGCGTTTTCGCCGGCGGTGCTGGCAGTGAGGCTGAGGCTTTCCAGCCCAGTGGCCGGCGGCATTATCACATCTTTCCGTGCGTGCCGCCATGATACTACAGCGCCTAGTGATGAAAAGAAATCCATTGACCGTCAGTTGGAAGCAACTGGCGCAACAGCGGCCCAAATCGTCAGACCCCCCAGCCACGCTCCAATAATGCAGTCGCCTCTTCCAGACTTAGTCCGGCTGTTTCTGGGTAAATCTTCCAGACCAGTCCGTATCCAATGCCGCAGATACATGCATACAGTATGAAGGTCCAGAATGGGGTCAGAGTGTCCATCAGAGGCAAAAACGTGAGTCCAATGATGAAGTTGGCGCTCCAGTTTGTGCCCGTTGCGATCCCGCTTCCGAGAGACCTGACCGACAGTGGAAACAGTTCGCTCTGCATCCAAGGCACATTGCCCAAGCCGACGGCATAGGACGCCACGTACATCATGATGCTGGCCAAGATGACATGTGCTGCTCCTTCGGCTCCGGGTCCAAGTGGAGTGCCTGGCTGCGTGTCTTTTATAGAAAGGGATGAAAACCCAAACGCCGTCAACACCAGACCGGCCATCATAAATGGTATCGAGTATAGGAGCACACGGCGTCTACCGATTCGGTCCACAAGTCCCAAGGCGACAAACGTGAACAAGAGGTTGGTGACTGCCACTGTGAGTGATGTCAGTGTGGGATTGTTGAACCCAACTACCATGAAAATGGTGGCAGAAAAGTACATCAACGAGTTCTACACGCCAGGTCAGTCACGTCACATTTCGGTTTGTACGAACAAAGAGGACACGGGCCCTGTTTCAAACGTACAAAGCCGCATAGTTGCTGCAAGCCCTGCAGCAGGCATGCAATAGCCAGGGCTCTTCGGGTTTTGCCTTCACTCAGTAGGTCCCTCAATCCTCCGAGCCATTTCCATCGCGACGGCGGCTGGTTCCGCAAATGCTGGACTTCTTCTTCTTGTCGAACCTCGAGTTCGATTTCCCGTATAATGACCATGGCATCTTCGGTTCCCGCCACACCTCCGTTGACGCGCTGGATGACTGACTTTGCTTGGCTGGACCTCCCCACCTTGACCAGCCATCGAGGGGATTCTGGCATGAGAACGACGACAGCAGCTTGCAAAGCCGCGGGTATGGCGCCAATCCCCACCATCCAGCGCCAGCCTGTGTCTTGGGAGCCATAGGTAGCAAACATCCAGCCGACGACATACGCAACCACCTGGCCTAGCGTAATGAACATGACGTTGGCCGTAATCAGCCTGCCGCGGTGTGACGCAGGGGCAAGCTCTGCAATGTACAGCGGCACCACAAAGCTGGCTCCGCCGACAGCTGCGCCAATGACACAGCGCCCGACGACCATGAAAAAGACGGAAGAGCATGTCGCTTGGATGACGGCCCCTGCTATAAACATGATGTCTGCGTACAGAATGACTCTCTTTCGGCCGAGACGGTCGGCCAGCATGGATGAGAACGGGGACACGAGAAGAGCGAAGAGCGAGGTCGAGGACGTGATGATGGACAAGTCCAAAGAAGTGAGTTCTCGATTAGACAGCGACGTGCCGATGGATATCAAGGTTGCCGAAATAACCCCCGTGTCATCTAGGGCAGCCTGTTTAGTTCGCAGCATATCCAGGTGCATGAGGCAACTTACATCCGAACAAGAGGCCGCTCACCCCGGCTGCAACTGTGAGAGCTATCACAAGTGCTCCTGGCCTTTGTGCAGCGCCTTTCGAGAGCCGACCATGGTACGTGTTCCCAGCTGCAGTATCGTCTGTGCCTTGTCCGGGTTGGTGATGCTCAATGAGCGGAGCTTGAGAGCTCTCCATGCTGGCCAAGCGTTGGATAGAGCCATGGATAAGTTCGGCCCTGGCTTGACCAGTCGTCCAAAAGTCGAAGCACGTGAAGCAGTAAAGGGGTGCTCCGAGCTCGCAAGCATGCGTGACCTGTTGCAACTACGACTCCTTTCTACGGTACCCACTCACGGCACGTGCCAAACCCCCCGGCCAGTGGCAGCCACCCACAAGACCTGTCCGTCCAGCCAAGATGACATGTCTACTGTAGGTACCTAGGTAGGTACTGGAGTAGATACCGACGGTTCAGATCATGTCTTTTTCGCCAATGCCACGATGCTAAAGTTCAGGTTTCCCTCTGCAAACCTCATGAACCTCTTCACACCTCGCTCGAGGGCCATGTCACTAAGCACATCGTCTCCCTCAGCCAGTTGGCCCCTGTCGATTGGGCCATCCGCATTTCCTTCCAGCTCCCAAAGATGGCCATCCTGCCCCTTGACAAAGGCAATGAAATGATGTCCCACGTACGTCTCGGCCGGCGGGGCCTTGGAACTGCCCAGCCTCGCTGCTCGCATATGGGCTTCCTCCAGGGCCAGATTGTCATGGACGCTTTTGGCCCTGGCCTGGGGCGCTAGCGGCACGGCATCGTCGATCAGTTTGTCCAGCACCGAGCCCTTTTCCACAAACTGCCTGGCCTCGCCGTTGGCGACGCTATGCAGAAGAGCATACGTGCCGCACGCATTCACGATAGTCTGATGAAACCACAGGACCGGCTCGTCCGCACCGCATTTCGTGTACGTCAAGTCTTGGACGCGGACGCTCTTTTGCAGGCCGTCTTCCTGGCGGACTGCAGTCTGCATTTCACTCGGGGAAATGAAGATCAAGGCAAAAGCGGGGCGCGGGATATGACCGATGAGAGACGGGTCGTCGAGGCTGAAGACGTCATAGAAGCCCAGCTGGGAGGAGACGCCCAGGTCGTGGACGAGAGCGGTGAAGACTTCGGGGTTGTTTTCGAGGGGGATGACGACCTTGCGCCCAGTGGGGGAAACACAGACTCCTTCTGTCGGCATTTTTTTCCTTCTTCTTTTTCTTGTTGGCAACCTTGAGGCTTGAAACTTGTGAGAGCTCTCGTCTCGGTGCAGGGAAATCGATCAATGAATCGGCGACTGTGGGTCGGCTTTCGTGATTTTGTGGATGTGGGCTTGTTGATGGCCCAATGATGGGGCAGGGCAGGACAGGACAGTCCGACCTCGCCCTGCCACTGAGGCTGCCAGTCAAGTGATGCGACATCTGATGCTATTCCAATCCATGGCGACGCAGACCTCCGACAGGGGAGCTCGCAAGCAACCGACCGAGCGACAGACCGCCTGCAGATGAGGCGAGACGTAGGTAGGCATCGTGGTGATGAGGCACGGCACTTGTGCGCAAGCACGTCCGTCGTCCGCATCGTTTCTTCCATGTGACATCCAGGGCAGTGCACGGCGCACAATCGTGGGCACAAAGCCCGCTTGGTGTGGTTGATCTGATTGGCCGACGTGACTCGCCTTCCAACAGATGCCCTCCTCCGTCGTCTTCCGCCTTCACTGACGTATCCATCCATCTCCATGAGCGCTTCTCTTTCTCTGTCGTGATTGTTGCGCGACCGCTGCTGTCTCTGCCACCTCTCCGCTTTGCCTTTGCATTCTCTCTGCCCACGTCTAGCAAGGCGTGTTCGTCCGTTGACCTTGCCGAGCCCCAGCATCTCCACCCACTGCACTCCTTGATACATAATTTTTGCTGCCCAACCAACGTTGCAACCGGTAGCACATCCGTCGAGCCCCGACCCTCCGACGCCGCAACGCCGCTTCCATACAGTGGCTTCGACGACGGCGGAAACGACAGTGGTTTGGAGACGCGATCGGGACCTGGCCAAAGACAGCAACCATACCGCCATGCAGTCCTCATCGGGTTCGTCGCACCAGCGAGGCTACTTGCACCGTCGCTCGCCCGGCGCTGATCCAGGACCACCCCCCAACGTCCGACCCAACTCACCTGGCGTTGGAAGCTCGCAGGCGCGTACCTCGACTGCCTCGACTCGTTCCGCACAAGGCGGCGTCGCAAGACGAACCAACCGTGAGGTAAGTCATGCTCAAGCCTGTCGCGCCACAGCCAGAACGTCGATTTTCTAATGAGGCCATTTTTTGGGTGCTGGGCTCAGGGTTCTGGCGGCTCATCTAGCGTGCCTCTGTCACAAATCGAAAAGAGTGTCACCCATCTGCTCGTCGCCACGAAAGAGTTGCTCGAGACCTTGACGCAATGGTCACGCGGTCAGGCCTCCGACACCCGCGTGTCCGATGTCTACGTTCGGCTCGGGTACGAATTCAACATGGCCTGCAGAGCGTTTGCCGCCATCAATGTTGATACCTCAGATCTCGGCAATGTTCCCGACTCGTTGAGGAGTATCTTGGAAGCCACGCTGAGCCAAGAAGCTAATGCTGAGAGTCTGGAAAAATACCTCCCGCGGATTCGAGACATCATCATCAATCTCCTCCACGGCTTGAAGCGTAAGCAACAGCGCTTACGCCAGAAGCAAGGAAGAGAGCGTGATGCCAGCCTGCCTGAGAGGACGACGAGCGTCAGCACAACGGCAAGCGGCAACAGTGGCTTGACAAATCTGTTGGACGAGGGCCTGGAGAACGGATACCGACCTGATTCCCGACGGGGTGAAGCTCCTCAGCAAACAAATCCCGTCACTTCCCCGACTCCACGGTACACGCACGCAAGCGCGCCAAGAGATGCAGCTCGTCCTTCCAAAGTTCCAGAACAACCTTCAACAACGCAAAATGCGCCATCGTTACCACCGTACCCATCTGAAGAATCCGCAATGCCGTCCGCGTCTTCGATTGGAGATTTCAATATCGATGCTTTTCCACCGCCACCTCCTCCACCGCCCGACAAGCAATCCAGCGCTCTAGCGGCTCTTCAAAAAGGAGGCGATCTGGAACGCCGAGCTTCTCGAAGATACTCCCAGTATCAAATATCGAAGCACTTGGGTGGAGCCGCAAACGGGATGCCAATCCTCCCGTCACAACACACACCCATCCCAAACCGAGGCAGAAGGGAAGCCAGGGAGTCGTTGAGGGCTGTACAGTCACGAGAGTCGGTCAGACATAGCCGTACGTTGGACATACAATCCAAGTCGGCGACGACGGAGTCATCTCCGGCGAGGATGCCCGGATTGGCCGAGGATGCATCGTCCGATCAATCATCCAAGGCCCCAGCTGAGTTGAGCGGTAGCCCCATGGGCCAAGGCCCCGATGGGAAGTATGCGCACAGCGCCACACTCAAAGGGCCGGTTCAAGAGCCTGTAGCATTTCCGGAGGGCACCAATCAACAACAGCATGGACAGGACAAACCACCAAGCAAGCCTGACGGGACCTCGTCGCTTTCACATCCCACCGAAGCAAAGCCAAACGAGACTTTCTTCCAGGTCTCCCCCCCGCCGACACCGACGAAAGACTTGACCTTGTTTCTCCAATACAAGTCAAAGGTGAAGAAAATGGTCCTGGCCGAGGGTCATGACGAGCTGTCCATTGGGCGATTACAGCTCGCATTCATCGAGAAGTTCTCATGGAATACTCAGCAAAATGGGACCGACTTGCCCGAGATCTACATCCAAGATCCGGTGTCGGGGGTTCGACACGAGCTCGAAGATTTGGCGGATGTGAAGGACCGCACGGTCTTGGTCTTGAACGTGGAACCTCTGGACGAGGTCAAGAGGCATTTCGATGACAGCCTCTCAGCCCTGACCAAGGTTGTGCAGTCGATGCAGCAGAGTGTGCAAGACCAAGGAACTACACTGCAGCGGGTGTCTGACAGACAGCAGGACACGGCCACGGAACTGGCTAGATTGGCGGCTGTTCAGCCCACAGCACCTGCAACCGAGGGTGGTGTGGCGAAAGTCCTCCCTGGAGCAGGTCGAAGGTTGAATGCGGGTCAGGCGGGCGAGATACAAAGGTTACGGCGAGATCTCGCGGTTCTTCGACAAACATACTCCAACTTCCAGTCAGACGTCCAAAACTCCATGTCTGCCATTCGCCAAAAGGCTGCCAACGTCAAGGTGGCCGCTGCCAAAGCCGCTGTTCCTGAAATCGAGGGCGATGCCGGCCATCTCTATGTCGCCAATGGACGAAAACAACTCAACTCGGACTCGGATCGACTCGTGGGCAAGGTGGACGACTTGCAGGACCTGATTGAGGACCTGCGCAAGGACGTTGTGCACCGCGGTGTGCGCCCCATACCTCGCCAACTGGAGGAAGTGGCGAAAGACATCACCAACCTGACCAAGGAACTTAAGAGAATGGAGGAATACATGTCTACGGAGAAGCCCATCTGGACCAAGATCTGGGAGAAGGAGCTCGAAGACGTTTGCCAGGGCCGGGACGAGCTACGCCTCATGGAAGACCTCATTGTCGACCTGCGCGATGACTTGGACAAGGCGTCCGAGACGTTCAACCTCGTCGAGCAGGCCACCAAGGAGCAGATGAAGGACAACGGCACCGGGGCCAGCGCGAGCACAGCCAGGCAGTTCTCGAGGGGTCTGTCCAATCTGGGCAACAGTCTCAACCAGAGCGCCGCCAAGGAGGATCTGCTCGGCGAAGTCCGCGCCCTCGAGCCGAACCACGAGAACCGGCTCGAGGCCATCGAACGTGCCGAGAAGCTGAGGCAGAAGGAGCTGGAAGGCAGGCAGGGCAACGAGATGCTCCGAGAAATCGCCAACTTTGTCCAGGAGGGGAAGCTGAAGAAGTCGGGCGGCTTCGAGGAGGTGGAGCGTGCCAGGAAGGCCAAGGACGAGCGCATCCGCCGCGAGGTGTGGGAGCGGCAAAACGGCATCGTTCCCGAGGAGCCCGTTGGCGAAGGAGATGCCGCGGCGGGGCAAGGGGGGGACGAGGCGGAGGAGAAGCCTGCCGAGGATGACGTCTTTCACGATGCGGATCCCGCGCCCGAGGGGGGGGAGGACTCCATCGTGGAAGAAGCTGGCCAGCAAGGCGACGAAACGGAGGAGGCGTAAGACGGGCCCGTTGTTGCGAGACCGAGACCGAGACGGAGAGGGAAGGGATAGGGGGGGGGGCAAGGAAACAGACAGTGGATGGATGGCTGTGTGTGTGTGTGTGTGTGTGTGCACATGGTGTGACTGCGAGTTTCTTTCTTTCTCTTTCTACCTTATTTTGACTTTTTTTTTTTTTTTTTGTTTTTTGTTTTTTTTTTTTTTTGGTAGCGTGAGTGGG